>JAQFYD010000967.1:0-14193 GCA_034694225.1 Bourletiella hortensis
TCAAAATTCCAGCGAACTATGACCTCATACTTTATGTTTTTGCAAGAACTTTAATGCTGCCGTCCCTTTGGACAGTGTTGGCTGTAATTATCGAATAAGTTTGAAGCATATTTGAACATGTACAAATCCCTTGTAAATCTAACATTTATACGTGATATTCAGATCCCACTGGAATGGCAATTCACACGATCATTCCCACTCACACGTTTTCACCACCATCGTGTGGCGGTTTTCATTTTAGTTCCGAATTGTTTTCGCCAGTCAGAAAAGACGACAATTTGGCACATTTTAGTCATTGTCTTTGGGGTCTTTAACCGCATCTTAATAAATTGCCTTAGAAAAACACAATGCAAACAGAATCGCCAGACTGTCACATGCTCAAAATTGGTGTCGTTAAGAAAAATCAAGATAAAAATAAGCAAGGGACTTGTTAGCAAACATAGGCACACACAGACATACACCTGAGGAAACCACTGCTGTAACAGCGTATTTCGCACTCTATTTACACGACAATGTTTGCTTGCATGGTCATAAAGAGATCAATCAACCTGTGAACACATGCTTATGTCAATATTTACAATGTGCGCAAACCTGTTCACCTCCATCAAGATTTCTAATGCATAACGAACTGAGCTGCAGTAGTGCCATTTGAATTGGTAATGATGATTACAAAATTTGCGCAAGGTGATTGCATGGAGAAGGCGTAAGGGAAGAGCTGTTTAATTAAAGGTAAAAATAAGCCTGAAAGTCTGAAAGTTCTCACCTTTTTACAGCGTGCAAGGGCGATAATGGTAATGAGATTTCCGGGTATACCGAGGAGGATAAATATGATGCAACATATGGCAGCTGCATCAGTCAGGGCGACGGGGTAGTCACTGAATAAATCGTCACTGTTGTGATTAATGATCGTGTCATTACCACGTATATCTGTCACTATGTGCACTTCGTCCCCCATGTCAGGGAATGCGAGTGACGACAGATGTGACGGATTGTCATTTTCCGCCGACAACAAAGTACCCGAAAATTCACCAATGTTTCCTGCCATTTCTAATATCTCACGCTTCTCGTCTTGCTCTTGTCACCCAAACTTTATTCAGTTCCACGTTTCTTGAATTATTATTATTCTTCCCCAAGTTCTTGTTGCAGCTCTTTCCTTAGATTCCAATCTTCTGTCTGCTGCTCCCTTGAGAGACTTTGTCATGCTGTACAACGTCAAAATGACAACGATGATGATGGTGATTCACTCACGGGACTCACTGTTTACATTTTTGTCGATGAACTTTATCACTACGGAAACACGCTGAGGGGTACCCATCATACTGTACAGTGGAACATTTATAGTTATTTTTAATGTGATTTGTCGTTTAAACGGAATATTTAAGCTAACTTTGGCTTGTTTTTGATCGTACGTCAGTTCTCATGTACAACTGCACAAGAGGATGAATTCAGAAAGATGTGAACTTGTTCGCTTCCACTTTCAATGAGGAGCACTCCCAAAGTTCTTTATTGTTCTACTTTATCATCAGGTACGCTATTGAGAGGAGAATGTGAGGAGTAATGTAATAGTGAGGAAAAATGTGATGCTGATGAAGACTGTGTTGGTTGGGGTGACGCGAACATTAGAAACCTGTTCTCAAATGCCGCCGACAGTAATATATATGGTGACGGAAATGAGGTCAACAAGTTATGCCCTTATAGACAGATCAGACCGTGTCGAATGAGCCGACGTGCGAACTGGACGTTAATTTTTTTAATTAGACAAATAATTGGCATTGACTTTGACGCCTGATTGATCTAATTGAAAATCTTGAATAAGTTAAGAATCAGCATTGTCGCACGTCGCCCTATGGCTGTTCTTTGACTTTTTCCGTGTAGAATACAGGACCGCCAACACGACCGTCGATTGTTGTATTGTTTCTCGTCTCGATTCTTCTTAAATGGAGGTTGATAAGTGTTGGAAATTATTATTGATAACGATGTAAATCAAGAACAATGTTAAGGAACAGTTCATATGAGAAGCTGCTGCTATTGCTGCCTGCAGCATGCAGCAAATGTGGGTAGTAAAGTACAGAAGTAGTGCTAACTCTGTGGGAGCTCGAATAGAACTGTGGCTACAGAGTAGGGAATCCCTGATGAAATTCAACTTTGCCTCAACCCAAACTTCTCACTTTACTTTTGCTTGCTGTAGTTTAGGAGCCCAGAACTCATGCGCTCTTTCCCTTGAGAACGGAACAAAACACTAGTAAATAGATTTGAGTCTATGATATTACGAGGGTATGATGATGGTGAGAAATATATTAACTTTTTTCGTCTTATTTTACACAAAGTTCAACTCCCAATGCTCGTTTACTGAAATTATTGCGGCGGATCTTGTTGTATTTATGAGTACGAGGACTGAAGCCATGACCTGGACCATGCTATAAAGAGCCTCAAGTACAAAATGCGGTATGGCTTGACCGCTTTTCTGGCCACAACATTGACCATGTGGGCAATAGGAAAATGGCAATTTTCTTCAGAAAAGCTGAACCTAAACCTCAATGTGGCTTGAGCAGCCGGTTCTCTTCAAACCGGCTCACCTTTTTAGCTTGAAAGTTATGCTCATCTGTGGATGAATACTCGGGAACTACCTCAGGTTGAAACATGCCCGCTGATGATAAGTTTCTGGAAAATCAGTTCGCTAATCATTTCCGTAATTCGTCAACACTGTGGCATATGATTCTACGTATTCTGCTTCATCTAACATCATGGAGAAGTGCGTAATTGGCATTTCCGACCTCCACATTGTCTGCGTAAGTTCTCGTAGTTAGCGGCCTCTCCATGCTTCCACTCTCACACGTGGGCACTTTCCGTTCTTATCAACCTCCTTGTGGTTTTCACAGATACTGTGCCAGAAAGATTTCTTGAAAATAAAACTGTGGTCAAGTTGTTTCGGGGTATGCAAAACAATTGGCTATGATTCAGTGATTTCCTAATTTCATCCGTTGTGGCTTCCCGGAATCAGACACAAAGACATGAGAGGTCCTCACAAAATTGGTAGATGGATTAGGAAACAACACCATCGCTTACTTCCTGCTCCGGAAGACCGCGACGTTAGATTAGGCCCTTAAGAGAAATCTAACCATCGTCTGCTCTGAATCTCCGGGGAGCACTGTTAAGGTGACATGCCTCCAGTTCTGACGGCCTTCAGCGCTCTCGTCCATATAGACCTGCAGTTATTTGTCAAGGTATAAAATTTAAGCAATTCATTCGACCGACTGTTATTTAACAGTTTAAGCCTGAAAAACGTGGACATCTGCCTGCGTCATTTGTATCGACTAAAATGTGAACTTACTCATGAATGTATTCTCATCTGCTGCAACCTGCAACAAGTGAGTAGACCATTCGCCTGCTATGCTCCGTGACTAATGATTTTTCAGTTTGTAACGAAACCATATAACTAAAGCAATAAATTTTATTGCTCTTATATTGTAAGAAAGAGCTGCTTCAGCACATTCCCTAATAATAAAGTGTCAAATAACTGTATACGTCATGCTGCACTTCCAGAGTCCTCAAGACATCTGCATGTTTGTCGTTTACGAACTTCACACTTTAAGGTCCAGCCGGGCACCCTCGCCAGCTAAAATGTACAAAAAACGTGAACATCTATATACGCAACTACAATGTAATTTGATCGGTTTGCAAGCTAATGAAATCAGTTATGGGCACCATGATAATGTCCCTTTCCCTTCTCTGTGAAGAGAGGGGATTCATGCAGTAACCATCAGTTGACTCTATTATAAGATTGGACTTCTTAACCTCTGACTTTAGGGATTTGACGGAGTAAAGTGTGATTTTTTGGGTTCATTTTGGTTGGTTTAAAATATCCAAAGGGAAAGAAAGGATGGAGATAAGAAAAAAAGGTTCCCATTCAAGGCTGTTGCTGTTGCTAACTAAGAGACGAATGCAGCCTTTCCAGTTCTGCTCCATACATTCTGAATACATTGAATAAAAGTAATTCTGTTTCTTTGTGACTTCCCTTCACTGCACTGAAAACTGAAGACGACGCCATCCTTATGTCGTCTCAATGTAGCGGGAATATTTTGTTGTTCGCCACTCATTCACTGAAAACATTTTCGTAAAGTGCGGCGGGAGCCTGTTGTGTCTTGCATTCACTTAGAATACTTTGAGAATTACTGATTCTTAATTCCTGATAACAGCTGCCGAAAATATCATGAAAACGTTTAGGATGAAGTTGTGTTCCATATTAAGAAAATTTGTGGCGGCTCAGTTGTAAGAACAGCACGTGAATGTAGAGATGTGTCGACTGGACTGGCGGCGAATTTTTCAGTACCTGCAGTGTTTTGAGTTTGCTTGCAATGCTCCTTGTTGCATGTATTAGGACCACTTGAAAATTTGCTCAAAATGTCCTCGCAAAATTCTACGGGCGAATCTTGTTTCGTGTGTGGAATTGCATTTAATGGCATTCCTGCTAAGAGTGCATATAAGGATGAAAAGTTGGTACAGAACTTTTATCAGTGTCTGAGGATAGAGCCGGACGTGAAGAGGGGCTTGAATGCATTGTTTTGTCGTCAGTGCAAAGTTGGCCTAGAATTATGGGATAGTGTTCAACAAGAAATCGGGAAATGGACCTCCAGAGCGGATGACATTCATGGGAAATTTGTAGTGAGGGTCCTTCGGGCAAGAAACAAACAAGAAGGGGGCGAAAATAAAAATAATGCTAACAACAGGTCTTCAAGATGTTCTCCCAGGAAGAAAACTGAAAAATCTCCGGTGAGGGCGAGCAAGAGGAAGTCAACTGCAGGAAGGGAGCAGTTGACACCGGTTGTACGTATTCAGACACTGGTTTTCGAAGGTGAGGTCATCAATAACGATTTTATTGAAAGTTGGATCATGTCAGTTGAACCTAAATTGATTCTATGATCTTCTTGTAGAATATGGCAACATTTTTGAAGCGGAGCTTAAGAAAAAAGATGACACACAAGACAAGCGTCGGAAGTCATCGTCATCAGTATCTATTAAGACTGAGCCAGTGGACGATGACGAAAATGATCGAAACTACAAGCGATTGATCATCGGCGGTCCTGTGTATGTGGAATGTGGAGTACAGAGCGGGTGCGGTAAATTGAAAAGCAAGGAAACTCAGACTGACGGTGTGGAGCGTCGAAATAGACGTTTGCAGACGAAAATAACTGTAACTCAGGAAAGTTGTGCGACTCAAACTAAATTTAAGGGGACGGAAGTCTGGACGCAGACTACCGTTGCGCAACAAACTCGTGGAACTCAGGTGCGTAAAGGACAGCAGGTCAGTGATGCAACCCAGACTGATGCAACGAAGATGTCAAATCGCAAGTTACAGACGGATATTGCACTTACGGCTACTGGTAGAACTCAGACTGATTTCGTTTCGAAATCCCACAACAGGACGCAGACGGAAGAGGCAACTGCATCTGAAAAGAGTGAGGACCGCTTGATGTTTTCAGTACTTTGCAAGTTTGCAAGGTATGCCATTTCGGTGAGATTAATCAGTGCTGTTTGGTTTCTCTAGGCTTTCGAACTCAGGGGGTGGGAAATACCACTGAGGATGCGGCCAGCAGTAATATGTCGATGGCTGTTTACACGGGAGGTAAGTATAAAATATGGTTGATCCATTTAATAGTGGAATAATTTCGCAATCTTATTATTTAAATATGAATTTGTGGAAATTTCTTGACAGGCGCTACTCCCGAAGTCAGGAATTCGAGCAGACGCAGTCTCGTGAAGGAGGTCGAACAAGGGAAATTTCTGTTTCAGGACAAGGTACCATTTGCGTTTGTTAATGGCAATTACAAGTGCGGAATATGCCCTGAGATGACATCTCCAAATCTGATGAATATGGTGAAGCATATGAGGGATAAACATGGGGGTAAGTTTCTGGAACACATTTGCTTCTTGATTAGTAGCTTCCCGAAACGGTGGCGTTATGTGTTCATTAAAACTTCTAGACATTTTGAGTTTTCCAACCGTGTCATCTGTACCCGCTTTAATGTGGAAATCCAAAGTCGATGAGCAAACTGAAGGCCGCACACCCGGAGGGTCAGAGCGTGATGGGGTATTACGGCCTGAATTAGTACGAGTCGTGCCTGCTGGTATGCCATTAAGGCCTATTCCACCCTTGGAAAATCCTGGCCAGTGTATGCATGTACTTAATATCACATAAGTGAGACTGCTTGTCCTTTAATGGAGTTACAAGTTGTTTTTCTTGTTCGTATGCAGGTGCAAACGTGGATTCCACGAAGCCTGGTACACCAACCGTCGAAAGGAGAGCCAATCTTGTGAAGTATATAAGTCGGAATAAAATTCCGTTTGACTACATGGACGGAAAATTTAGGTGCGGATTATGTCCTAAACAGTATTCTGGCAACACAGCGCTATCGAAAAAATATATTTTAAGACACGTGAGGAAAGAACATAAAGGTAAGCTGTGTAGATCGTCATAGACTTTTCTTTTGCATTCTGTGCTGAAAATAAGACGTTTGTGAACCACATTTTTTTCATTCTAGAGTCGAAGCTTAAAATGTCTCCGAAAAAGGATTCTGGTAAGAGTCATTAGTAGTACACAGTTGGCTTCAGAGTAAACTTTATGTCGTTCCCCATAGTAATTGTTATTGTATAATCCTTTCAAGCTTCTAGCCGGCCTATGCCTAGAGAAGACGCTGTGACGAAGGTAGGAGAAGGAAAGTTCCTGTACCGGAACAGTGTACCATTCACATTCCGTGAAAAAAGGTTCAGATGTGAGATATGTAACGCAGAGGATGTTGTATTTTGGACGAAATCTGGTATGATAAGACATATCAGAAGGAAGCATCAAGGTAAGTCCCAAGAAATTACAGGATCATCATCACTTTTTAACTGCATTTTCGCTTAGCTTTCGCTTACTCTCAACAGGAATGTTCCGGAAGAAGCTTTGTAAACAGAGTAATAGTAACTCTCGTAGTACTGCTGCTGATATTCGTAGCTTTGACCTAATGCGAGCAGCTTTGAATTCAGACCTTCCGAATGCTATTTTCATGAGGGCTGCTGCTGCTGATCAAATTCAAGACCAGATTTATATTATTCCAATGACCGAATCTGGTAGTTTTGCTAATCTCTCATTCCTATTGATTTCAATAATATTGATTGTACGTTAACATAATTTCTCCCTTGCAGCTCTTTGTCCGCCCTCCCAAGGTTTTAAGTCAGATTCAGAGGGCACGGTCGATTCAGAGGACATGATTGATTCAGATGCTGAAGCCGTTCCTTCCATGATCATAGATTTCCCAAGTGATGAAGGTACAAGCCATCTGTCATTGTTTACCATGCTGCAGTGCTATTTCTTCAGATTGATTCTAAATGAGAGCTTATTGAATGAAAATAAATTTGTAGGGTCTCCAGAAAAGCCCACTGAAATAACGAGCACCGGCATTACTGATGTCACAAAATTTGAGGATGACGACGAAGTTATGATTTTAGAAGTGAAAACGGGTAAAACGGTGTCCCATGTGGAACCGGCCAGTGTCCCCGATGATGAATTATCTGAACCGGAACCTATAGAAGAAGAGGAGGAGGATACGTTGGTTGCCGTAGGTCCTGGAAAGTTCAAGTATGGTAGTTGCCGAGTCTCTTTGGAGTTTGGTAAATACTTCTGTCGTGAGTGCTTCCAAGCCTTTGTTGGCCCCCCAGGAATGGAGCAGTTAAAGAATCACATTCGTGAAGAACATCACGGTAAGTAAATATGCTTCTAGTTGAAGAAATATAACGGTGCATCGCATATACTTCTGACTTCTGAAAGAGTGAAATGCCTTGAAATCTTACAGAGCTGGCACCGAAAGCCTTCAAGCATGTTCAAGAAACTGGTTCCGGAAATTACATCTACCGAGGAAAAGTCACTTTCACCCAATTTGGAAGAGATTTCAAATGCGGAATCTGTGAAGGCATTGAAGAAGGCAAATATCGAATGCTAATGCATATCCATATTGTACACAGAGGTGTGTTAATGTAATGCTAAATAAAGTTACTTAGATAAAATTTATAATGCTGTAATTTGTACTCGCAGACAAACTTCTCCCCAAAAAGGAGACTGGACTGCGGAATACTCAACAAACGAGTCATAAAGAGGCCGTAACGGGACAAAATTTAGCTCAAGTCAGAGACAAGGATGCAGTTATAAATTGTGGTGGTAACGAAAGATTACAGGACACTACAAGTACCACTAATAACTTCATAAGCACTTCGATATGGTTACCACCTCCGGTGGATCAGAACACTGGTGGAAGAAAAGAACAGCCAGAACGCAGAAGCCGTCGTAGTTCCTTAGGTTCGCATCTCATAATATAGTGTTTTCCAGAGTTTTTGCATAGTTTATTTGAATTTTTTTGTCATAAATTTAGCCGAAGGAAGTGTAGTCCAGCAAATCAACCTTGAAGAATACGTTTATTGCAATACAATTCCATTCACTGACAGTGGCGAATATTTGAAGTGTGGCCTCTGCACATTCTCAATGGATGGAAATCAGCCTAGGGCCCAGTTTTACAAGCATCTTCGTGAGTGCCATTTAGGTAAGCTATCTGTTTTGTATTCATTTACCGAGTGCGCGTCAATTAGCATGCATGAACGCACATATATTATAGTGATATATACCCCGGTCAAAAACTTTTCACTAAAATTTTCGGCTAAATAGGTCCGGAAGTCCTGCGGAAAGTTGGACCAAAGAAGTACTTGTATAAGAATACCTTATCATTCGAGTGGAAAAGTGGACGATTCCTGTGTGAGGCATGCTCTTACGGAAATTGTTCAATACAACGAATGCTCGAACACATGTGCTGTAATCATCCAGGTAAGGATGGAAGTAAGCACTTCAACTTCTTGTAGTTTGATATCACCACAGAACTGGCTTACTTCATACTTTTTTTATTAATTCTGCAGTTTTTCCTGCCCAAGAACAAGTTCCGATGACTGACTCACGATCAAATGCAGGAGCCGGACCCGTTGAGGAGCACGATCCCTCGTCTATGCTTCAGGTGCAGCTAGGTAAGTTGCTAAGGGCTACTCTCACAATTCGGAGTTCACTGTGTTTTTCGTTCCCCTGTTTATTAATACTGTATTCAATTTTTTACAGTTACTCCTGAAACCGTAGCCGATGAGAAGACAAAGAGCGAAGAAAATGTCGATGATCCATTGGTTGCAGGGCTGCAGAGCGCACTAAATAGTGAAGAGGTTCTTCAGCACCGAGCACTTTGTGCTATTTGCGGCTTCGTGGGTTCCTTCTTTGATTTTATTCGACACATGAAAATCGCACATGGCTCCGGATCTCAAGCAGGTACTCCATTTGTACTGATTTTTTTTTTCATTTTTGCACATTTGTATTAAGTGTAATTCGGTGGGATGTCATAGGAACAATCAACGCATCGCCGAGAGTATCATCTGGTCGGGCTCTTAGTGGTGACCAGGAAACGATTCTGAGGCCTGAAGATTCACGCTCCAAAGATAGCACAAGAATCTGCATTACGGAGTTACCAACAGCACCAGAGGAAGAAACGATGGATGCATCTACCCGTGCTCAGTCAAGGCGCGTTCCCCTTTGCTCTGCCGGACTTACGGATACGGGTAGAAACATTTCGGAATTAATATACGGCAGAGGTAGAACTTTTATATTCTGACTTCGACTCTATCTCTAGGCAAAGATCCAGAAGGACCATTAACAGGTGACCCGTTGTGGTCTTCCGGTTCAAATACTACGGTGGGCATGACGAGCTTAACAGGGAATAACATGGAAGTTCCTGGAGCGGCGGTGCCATGTACTACTGCTAACGATGTGCACATGAACAGTGGAGTAGACAACAATAAGAGGTATAAGTGTCGCATGTGTGCAGTGGAGCTAGCAACCTTTGAAGAATATGGAAAACATGTGAGATCCCATATGGGGGACAAACCGTTCTTTTGTAGCGGTTGTCCTCAACGTTTTCATACTTACATGGAATTGAATGCACACTGTGAGCTTACGAAGCATAATTACGCACAATATGCTTGAAACATGATGTGATTTCGAGATCTACGCTTACAAGAGGTTCAGATGTAGTGAGTAGTTTTTTAATAGATTCTGGAAGATTTTTTATTGTTGTTAATGCTTATTTAGTAGTGATGACTGAGAGAAAAATTTACAGTAAAATCTCGCTATAATGGACTCGAGGGGACATGCCATTTTTGTCCATTATAACGAAAATCCACTATAGAGGTCCAATAATGCATGCAAAATGTCCCGAAGGGAGTCAAAATATTTTCCATTATAACGAGATTTCCACTATAAGGTGATTCACTATAGCGAGATTTCACTGTATTGTGATTTTACTACTTAAGACTGCTGTAATAAATGTATTTTGTGCCTTTTACTCAAACAAAGAAGAAAAATGACTATCAATTACTTCAATAATAATCAGAAACCTGTTATTGGAGGCTATAGTTTTTAAAAAACATATTTTTTAAATAAATTGAAAGTTAGCTTCAATTTATACGACTTCAAAATGTTTGAGTTTCCTCAGCCGGCGTAGATTGGCTTTTAGTTTATGCTATAATGGGTGTATTGCCATCCTTTTAATTGAGCCTCTCAGTCAAAATTAGCAGTCTCAAAGTTTTGGTTAACATGAATCTAAACAACGATGGCACAAACATCGGCCTGATATTACCAATTATCAGGACACGGCAAGATCTCTTGTACATCCTGTTGCGCCAGCACTCATCTTTCTGACTGGGTTCGCTATAGGTCTGAAACCAGCGTTTGGAAGCAGCTGCCGACAATTTTGGAAAGCTGCCGGCCCTTGAAAAAAATGCGACATCAAAGGCCAGAATTGTAGATAACGATATGGGCATTGCGATGTACACTCGCAGATCAAGGTCGTTGAAGAAACGTAGGCTGCCAAAGGCCAATAATACACCGTAAAGGCAACTGTGCCATATGAGATAAGGGACACCAAGACCGAAGACGTTGTCGAACCAAATGGACAGAATTTGTATCTGACGATACCATAGCAGCCGTGCGTTTAGCGAGTTCCGTTTTAGATGCTTCCTGTAAAAAAAGCACATGGCACGCGTTAGTAACGCCAGAATTCATCTTACTAACTACTCTGACGGAAATCCTGCTCAATTCGTACTTTCTGTTAAGGAGATGAGTCACCGTTTGTAAGTAAAGCAGCATACCAATCATGCAGAAGAGAATATTGAGGAACATGATGGCTACTCGCAGGTGGAAGAGCCAATGTAACCCAAATATCCAAGCGTTCGCCTTGAAATTGTCTGGCAAAGCTGAATACCAAAAACTGGATTTGTTGGGCTTGGTGTAACTCAGTACTGCAGTCTGTACGCACCTTATGGTGAAAGCAAGGAGGAATATTTTAGCGCCGCCGTTGTCGCTGTTCAACTTTTCTGTAACACATAAAAATTAGTTTTTGCCATACTTGAATGAAGCAGTTAACAGTAACTAACGCTAGAGACAGTGAAGGCCGTGCATACCTGCCCTCCGAATGGCAATGATTTGGTTGACAAAGTAGGTCATGTCCCTTGCCGACAAGACCATAATGTTGCATATCATTGTTGCAGATCTCGTACTTAGCTGAGAGAATAGAGAGAGGATTTCCCGTAAGGCGTCTTTGTTTTTGCTGATCGGCCAATTCAAAATGGCTGTCTGGAACATCTGGAAAAACACAAAACTATTGTCGATTGAGATGACGAGGAAAGAAACAATGAAAACTATCCACTGCCAAGAATAAATACTAGGAACAATCTGAAAGACTTCTTTCTTTGTGTTCCACTTCATTGGTACCACTTTTAGGATGGATATAAGCGAAAAAGTGCGGCGCGTCTGCTCCATAAAATTAGACCTTTTTGGTATCCTCAGTCTTAAATTCTGTTTCATTTTGTCGCTCAGTTGAACTTCTTCTTCCATCATGCTTTTTAAATATGTTTTGTTGTTTTAAAGAAGTTGATGCTCTATACAAGATCAGTGGGGAGCAGCAGCTGGATTGACCAAAGCCTCATAGTAAACTGGTGAAAGCCCCAAAACTGGAACGTACCATCAAGTAACTATCACGTAGCTTATATTATCATCACTGATTGAAAGAGGATACGAGCCTCCAGATTTTGCACTCGGCTACGTGGCGGAAATGAAATAACTGATGATAGAAAGCAGTTTTCGTACTGGCAAACAAAGCAGAGGCAGAAATTTCTATTAGTAGGAATGATGGGCTCACAGGTGTGGAAATCGGTGCTAATTACATGGGCCACTAATGACTCTTAAATCTTCTGCAAACCGTCAATTATATGAAGCAGTAGTTATTCGTGATACTGAACGCTTACGCGACTCAGCTTTCTACGTGGTCCTATCAGAAGATAAGCAGTTACTTTCTTTAGGTACCGAAACCAAACGATACGGGAGAAATCGCATCACACTTTGGACAACGATCAAGGAAAAATCATCTACGCATTTTAAAAGTTTCCGGAAATGATTACATATCAGTATATTGACGAAAATGGTCTCCCAAATGAATGCTGGATGATAGGTTGGATATCAGAAACATTTGGGATGAATTCATCAGTTAAGGTAAATCAATAGGACATTTTGCAAATGGTAATGAAGAAGCAGTACTTGCTATTATGCCTTCCCACCTGGTTCACATACAATGCCAAGGCTTATACAACTCTTACAATGGAACCTTTTCAGATGATCAGCGAGTTGGAGGATCTGAATGGGATAGTGGGAGAGGGTTCCCCCTAAGGACCCTTAAGGGTCATATGCTAGGTGCCACAGCTCAAGGGTCCCTATGGAAACAGGGCCTGAAGTCCTGATTGAAAATTCCCCAGCGGGGGGAGTACGTGAAACTTAAAATTTTGCATGTTAAACTCCATAAGACAGTTGGAGTTTTGCATTTCGAGGACATCCGTATAAACCCTTATGGAGAGCTCACCAATTCGAAATTTTAGAAAATATTTTTTTAAATTTCGACTCATGCTTGAATAAAAACGTCTCCTAACGCTATAAAACACGTTTACGTCCATTACTGTATCTAATTTTTCAAACTGGCGAGCTCTCCAGTCTTATAAGACTGCTATGAATCTTTTTTGTGCTTTTTACTCAAAATGACTATCAATGAATTGAAGAATAATGAAAAAATCATTGTTTGAGGCTGCATTTGAAAAAAAAGTATTTGTAAAATAAACTGAAAGTTAGCTTCAATTTCTCAGTAGACATGAATAATTTATGTCTACTGAACTGACTTAAGATGTTTGCGTTTCCTCAGCCCATCATGGACTCGCTCTTGGTTTATGCTATAATGAGTATATTGCCATCCTTTAATTTAGCCTCTCAGTCAAAATTAACAGTCTCAAAGTTTTGGTTAATATGAATCTAAACAACGCTGGCACAAACATCGGCTTAATATTACCAATCATCAGGACGCGGCAAGACCTTTTATACATCCTGTTACGCCAGTACTCCTTCTGACTGGGTCCGCTATAGGTCTGAAACCAGCGTCTGGAAGCAGCTTTGGATAATTTTGGAAAGCTGCCGGCTCTTGAAAAAAATGCGACATCAAAGGCCAGAAGTATAGATAATGATATGGGCATTTGGATGTACACTCGCAGGTCAAGGTCGTTGAAGTAACGGAGGCTGCCAAAGGCCAAGAACACGCTGACAAGAAAACTGTGCCAAATGAGATAAGGGACACCAAGACCGAAGACTTTGTTAAACCCAATGGACAGAATTTGTATCTCACGATACCATAGCAGCCGTGCGTTTAGCGAGTACCGTTTTAGATGCTTCCTATAAAAATCACATACTATGCTTTAGTAACGCCAGAATTCATCTTACTAGCTACTCTGACGAAAATCGTGCTCACTACTGCTCACGTACTTTCTGTTAAGGAGATGAGTCACTGTGTGTAAGTAAAGCAGCCCATTAATCATGCTGAAGAGGCAATTGAGGAACATGATGGCTACTCGCAGGTGGAAGAGCCAATGTAACCCAAATATCCAAGCCTTCGACTTCATGTTTTCCGGTAGAGCTGAATACCAAAAACTGGATTTATTTGGTTTAGAATAGCTCAGTACTGCAGTATGCAGGCATCTTATCGTGCAAGCAAGAAGGAATATTTTAGCGCCGGGGTAGTCACTGTTCAAGTTTTCTGCAAA
>JAQFYD010000968.1:0-14191 GCA_034694225.1 Bourletiella hortensis
TCGTGGTCACAATCATCACATAAATAATGATGATACTTTTCTCCATTGCTTGCACATTGAATGGCCTTAGATTCTTCTGGTAATGTTGCTTTTACATTTAATTCCATTGACACATTCCCTTCGTAGTATTTCGTAGCTTTGTGAGAGAGTCTATGATATTACCATGTGCATAGCACGTATTGGTAAAAGATATGAATCAGACTGGCTGACGTGTTCTTATTGGAACATACCTTGATAATAGGAATTGATCAGGGACGAGTATCACGTTGCGGCTTTTGTAAATGAAGCAATAATAATCATCACAATAATAATGGTGGGAATGAAATAGAATGGAGTGCCGGAGAATCTTCTCAGGATTGTCAAAGGCAAAGAATTGCATTATTGAGGCGCCTTGTATACAAACCTATTTCCATTAGAGCAACAACAACATGTTACTTTGTTTGTGCCGAATGAAGAAGGAACGCTGTTCTGTCTGTATATAGATTCCCAGCTGCCTACAAAATACCTTCTTCTGACTGGTGACTTATGAGAATGTAATCATGTATGAGTTACTGATCGTGCTCAAAGTGCGTGACGATTTAGTAGGAATTGAACAGTTTTATCGCACCGAATCTACCTTCAAACTTATCAGGATATTGACAACATTTTAATGGTACCCCCGACGTCGGGGGTACCAAAGTAAAATGATTTTTGGGGGTTGCGCCCTCAGCAATTAAATTTCCTAAAACTTTCTCCACCATTGCGTTTACTAACCCCTGAATTTTCTTCTTTCGGCCTTAACTTTTGAGCCAATGCACCAATTCTGAACCAAATTAGTTTAAAATCAATGCGAGGCCAAAGCCTACTTCCCCTAATTTTTACAAACTATTGGGCCTTACGGGGCCCAAGCAATTCACTGGTTAGTGAATATTATAGTGCCCGTTGCTAAGTGTGGTCAACGGCGGCAGAATTTGTCTCCCGTAAGAATAGCATGGGAAGACTTCAGCTCAATTTTTAGGCAACATCCTTTCTTTCGTACGATTTCCTTGGAACTTTGCATACATGTTGTTGCTGAGCTCACCCAGAGATTAAGGAACACTTTACGCTGTGCGGGCCAAAACTTTGCCAGTAAACGCTGGATAAAGTTTGAAGCCCCGAAAGACCTCCCCATGGTGACGCCTTTTGTTTGAAAAGCAAATCAAACAATTTTTAATTTCTTTCTTTCTTCAATGACACAGTTTTTAAGTTTTTTCTTTTTTCAATAACACTGTTTTCAATTTCTTTCTTTCTTCAATAACACAGTTTTTAAGTTTTTTCTTTTTTCAATAACACGGTTTTTAATTTCTTTCTTTCTTCAATAACACGGTTTTTAATTTCTTTCTTTCTTCAATAACACGGTTTTTAATTTCTTTCTTTTTTCAATAACACAGTTTTTAATTTCTTTTTTCAATTACACAGTTTTTAATTTCTTTCTTTTTTCATGAACACAGTTTTTAATTTCTTTTTTTAGGACCCTCGATGGTCCTTGTAAGATCGTCCATGCGTAACGAAATTTGGTTGCGACACTTCGTGTATAACGACTTGACCGACTTTGCTCAAAAAGGTCTGTAAATGATCGCAATGACGTCTAGTTGTGCGTGTGCAAGTATTTCGTGAAAATACCTAGGCTTCCGCTTACATTAATTTATGAAATTTAAAATTACCCTTAAAAGGGCACAAAAAGTGTCAAAAGAGATAAATTTGAAAGCTCATTTCGTCGCTGGGGATTGTCCCACGCAATTGATGCTGACGGCGTTAGAAAGCCCTTAAAATTCTACGGCGTTTGGTCTCCTCAACTTGTTGGTTGAATGCTTTGTAGCGGGAAAAACGGGCCAAGGACTTAAGAAGGCGATCAAAAGTGATCTTCATAAGAATTGCTTGTGGACAGGGCATCGTAGGTAAGGTCATGTGATAAATACAATCCAACTGCGCCAAATTGACCGGCAACCAACTGTGTTGTACATGCAAACAGTTGGTCTCGAAATGCATCCCCCAAAGCAGATGGCTGGAACCGTGACAGCAGGTCCCATCGTCAGAGTTGCACAATATATGCATAATTTTGCAATTTCCAGAGATATATTTTCGGAATTTGTCGAAAACGTGGTACGATTTTGAAATTCTGCAGTTCCGCATCTTGTGACATGCCAATGCTACGGAATTACTGTTTGGTAGCGGTCACAACAGGTTCAGCAGCTGTGAAGTTGATCTGTACCCTTGAAACCATCTGTCATGAGCAACTTTCCACCATCGAGGGTCCATCATACCCTGAGTAATACTCCGTCGGTATAAATGGATGCGTAGCATTCATTTTTCAATAGCAAAGTTTTTAAATAAAAGCAAAGTCATATCAGTTGTGGCGAGTAACGCCTATGCTACGTGCTTTTAGCACTGTAACTTGCCTAACACTCATACCTCAAGATCCTCATCATCTCAATCATCAATTCTCTCGTACTTTTTAGGAGGCGAGCTTGCGAGACCGCCTTATGTGATGGTCGTTTGTGCCACGCTAGGTTTGTGATCCTCAATCCTAGAGATGCCACCCGTTCACGCATATAGTATACCAAAATTACCAGGGCACTTTGGCCGTCATGTTCAACACCCGCCCGTATTCGGCCGCTCCAAATTACGGAAACCCAGGTCGATAAACTGCCCATTTTGTGACATATTTTTGATGTTATGCTCAGCATCTCTGTGAAATAGTTCAAACATGCCCATATTGAATCCGCTGTGGGAGAATAACTGAGCGCTGCATGAAAGGCGACATGAGAAGTCACACGAGGGTCTCAAGGCACCGATTTGTGCTTATCCGGGTCGTTAAACGGCCAAATTTGTGACACTTGGTGTTACGCTCTATATTACCATTCTAGCTTTGTTGGGCCTTCGGCCCAACCAGCTCCAACGTGAGGACTATTGTGGGGTAGTGTCTGGCAGAGTAAGGCGGTTGCACCCTTAAGTAATAGCTCGTGGTAGCCTAGGAACGAAGTAGCATTCCAGTTAGGTATGATCGAAGCGTAGTGTGGCAGTGCTTGCGGAATCCGAAGTATGAGTATTAGCATAGAAATATTTGTATTAGTAGGATTAGTATTAGCATTAGTAGGATAAGTATTAATATTAGTATTGGTAAGATACGTATTAACATTAGTAGTTTAGTAGTAGTATAGCAGCTAGCATTAGCATATAGCATTAGCATTAGTAGTATAGTAGTAGTATTAATATTAGTATTGGTAAGATACGTATTAACATTAGTATAAGCATTAGTAGTATAGTAGTAGTATTAGTATTAGTAGTATAAGTATTAACATTCTTATTAGCATTAGTAGTATAGTAGTAGTATTAATATTAGCATTAGTAGGCTAAGTATTAAAATTAGTAGTTTAGTAGTAGTATAGCAGCTAATATTTGTAGTTGATGGCTTTAGAATGTTTGTGAGGGGTGTCGGGAAAATTGGTTCGAAACTTCTGTATAATATGCAAGCCCCACGATGATTGCCTGGGTTACTGGATTGGGTTGTTTAGTGAAGATTTATGTCTTATAATACCACAGGCAGTTCGTGGCGGTCATTTTGATGCCTTCCACATTGAGATCGGACAGTATTTGCCTTAGATAAAGTGTGCAAAGTGGACGAAGAAAGGAAATTTGGTGGCAAACCGGGCATAAGGACCCGGAAAAAACCGTACCCGGTAGGATTTTCAAACTTTTTATTCGGTTTGTGAAAACGGGAATACTTTTTGAGGATATATGTCTAGTTTGAGGAACATCGATTGGAAAATGCGGAAACGTATAAAATAAATACACCGAAATTAGATATATTGACTAGCTTTATTGGGCCTTCGGCCCAACCGCAAGGGAACGTGGGAGAGGGTAGACGTAGGATTAAGTGTAACCTTGCTCTTACCATTTCATAGTACCTAGGCATAGTACATATCCCGGGCGTGTGCACATGGCAATTTCAGGGAAGTATTACAGGTTCTGTTGCCTTGGATACCAAGTTCCCCCGTGTGGCGCAACAAAGCATCCTTGTTTTAATGCGCCATAGTGCTCTGGTCATTTTGGGTCCTTACACATTGAGATCGGACGGTATTTGCGTGAGATACGGGCCGCAGAGTGGACGAAGAAAGGAAAATTGGGAGAAAACCGGGCGTTAGGACCCAGAAACAAACATACCCGATTATTATGCAACGGATTATTATGCCCTAACGAGGCGTGTGATATCTCAAAATGACCGCGCACCAAGGCTGACGTTTAGAGATCACAGAATATCCCTTTAGCTCTATTTTAGGGAAGGCGGGGTCGGTAGACTATCCAATTTATGACACTAACGTCGTGTTAAGCTCTGTATTCCTATATAATAACGGCGTTTTATGCTCTAACAGGGCGTGTGATATCTCACAATGACCCTCGTACTACGGCGAACATATTCAGGTTACACACTAGCATGCCCGCGCGGAATTATGGAAATTTGAGTCGATAAACGTAGTATTAATGGCGCGCATAACATCTCTAAATCACCGGCACACCACGGCCGACGTTTAAAGGTGCCGCTTCTATTCCTTTTCCAGAATTCCCACACCGTATGGTTGTGCGATAGCTCCAAATAAGCGCGCCTCCACATTGTGTACCGCCGGAGGCATGTTTACGCAAAATGGACGCCTCAGGGTAGATTTTTATACCTCGTTATACTTTTCTATTATTATTCTTTGTTATATCTTCTTCTTCTCCTTCCTCAGGGCAGCATGGAGGGAAGTTATAGTTTTTAAACAGTTTAGTTCCAAACAAATAGCATCTTCACAGAAATTAGACAGACACGCGGCGAAGAATTACAAAAACCGAAAAATCGGCCTCAAGGTACACTAAAAAATTATCATAAATTTAAATTAAAATTACTAAACAATTATCTTGACGGGTTGTCCTTGCGGACCTGCCGAGGCCTGTAGCCTATTGCAACCCATCTAATGGACAGACTGGAGAGTCGGAGTTATTACGGCTAAATCTACTGGTTATTATGGCGGGAGAATCCTGTCAATAGTCGTCAGCCACAAGCCCGCGAGTAGGGTGTCCGCTAAGGCACGTGTTCCTCACACCTGCCATGAACGGTCCTCATGCCGCCACCTGCATTAGAGATCATTCTGCATACACCCAGGGGGGCCTCCTTTGCTGACTCAGCGAAGCCACACATCCTGTGTAAGCCCCAGAGAGCCCTGGTGCTTATATCCTATTTATTCAGGATCTCACCTTTTGCCATTTTCCCCTGC
Source organism: Bourletiella hortensis (assembly GCA_034694225.1). NCBI lineage: Eukaryota > Metazoa > Arthropoda > Collembola > Symphypleona > Bourletiellidae > Bourletiella > Bourletiella hortensis. The sequence goes on from JAQFYD010000968.1 coordinate 5,271, forward strand.
TCGATCGACCCCATAACTTCTCATCAGCAGACCAGCCATTATTCGTCTGAAGGGGTTGCACCCCCCAGGTACTCAAATTCCTACGAAAGGCTTGAGTAACCAACCCCGTACTAACACCGAGCCAAGTTGGATTTTTTTGTCAGCCCCGGGGAATCGAACCCCGTACCCTCCGCAATGAAGCGGATAGCCTAACCATTCGGCTAGACTGGGCTGTCGACATAAGGGTTAGCTATATAAGCTATGACTATGACGAATTTATAATGCAATGAGAAAGGGAGCCTGATGCAATAGCTAACAATTGCATGGAATATAATATAGATAATTTTTTATCATTTTATTGCCATCATCAAGAAGATTTTGCTTGACCTGCTGCCACTGATACAAACGTTAAAATGAATGTACTTTGCCCTACTGTGGACTCAAACCCCCAAAACCCGCTACTCAAGCTCGAAAGTACCAATTGAATATTCGTATATACTATGCAATGCCGCTGTGTTATCTGAAGCGGTGTGGATTTTATTGTATTGTACTGTAAGCATGTCGGTATCCATATTAAATAGAGCCGAACGTCGTCCAGGTGTTACGAATTTTTTCTACGAGACATCACCCAATAAACCTTACCAAATTTACTCTCTTTGGGCTTAAAATGACCGGGTGAAACAGCTCTCCTGCATGGAAAATTTTGGTTAACTTGCACTGAAGGCCGTGCCAGTGGTACCGCGGTGAACATGAATTAAGTGACTTAGAATCCAGTGACAGACTTTTACCCCACGTTCTACGACCCGCAACTCGGTAACTCAAAGGCTCAGAAACATGATATAGACATCAATCGACAGCTTGTAAAACGCGCTTTATGTTGGTGTATCCATGTTTAAGAATTTGCCAGCATTCCCTTGGGAACGTGCGGAGACTGAACCTGTCGAAGAATAGACTTCCAAGAATAGGATTGTGTACAGGACTTGGTATTGAAAAAGTTAGGACAGTGAGCTAATTCTTGGCATAAAATGGCAACTACTTGTGGACACCCTTTTCTCACACTTTTACTAGTGCAACAGTCTTAATTTGTTGTCGTGAGTATGTGGTGTCCTAGAAAGTGGTCAACCGATCTGACAGCTGAGGGCTTGACGTCTAAGTTGCACATGCCTTCAACAATAGCTTCTCTGGAAATATTTTTGAAGGCACCTTCAACACCAACGAAGGCCACCAGACATGCTCTCTTGGCCACCTTGCATTTTTCTGAATAACCAGTGAGTCGGTGTAGAGCAGCGTCTGTGGAACTGTCCGACATCTAAGCAAAATGCTGGCTTCTTTTCAGACTAAGGATGAGGTCCTCAGTTCTGACCAATTTATCTACAAGTCTTTCTAATGCTTTGATTGCGAAGCATATGAGAGAGATCTCCAGGAGGAAGACTTCTTGTAGTCTGTTTTTCCTGGTTAAGGAATGAATGACACCTTCGATTTTCGCCAGTTCATTGGGATAGAGCCAGCAGTCAGACATGCACGCACGGTATATGGCGCATAAGGTGTTAGGAATCCACATCGGTCTCAACTGTAGGGCATATAGGGGGAAGCCATCTGGAACAGGGTATCGAAATTGATTTAATGCGTCACGTGTGGGTTCGGCAGTGACTAATGACTGAATGTGGTCTACTTCTTGTGGACGTCGATCCCATACTGAGGGCTCGGTTCCTCGGTTTCTCCTGGGTAGTGAGCGTCTAATAGAGTTACCGGAGTTTCTTGTGTGGAACACGTGGTAAAGCCATTTGTGGTAATTCTATCAAGAGGTTGATTGCTTTGACCAAGAATTCGATAAATCCTGGTTGCTTGGGACATACCTTCCACTTCTGAGCAGAAGTCGCTCCAGGAGTTACTTTTAGCCTTCCTAGTTCCAGCAAAGTATGCGTTACGTTGCAAAAGAATGAACGTGTCCCCGGCTAAGATGATCGATCGAAGTTGAATTATTCACTGACTTCTGTTACTTTTCACTTACTAAGAGTGGTGAACAGTAGGAATCTTCCACGATTGATATCATAGAAGGATATCGTTGAGGCAACAGTTCATCGACATCGGAATAAATTCTGAAGTACTATCGCTTTGCCAGTGCATTCGAGGAGCAGTAGATGCTTCAGTCCATCATAATTTCATTAATTATGAGAAACTTTTCATACAATTTTTCAAGGACTACCATTGAAACAGGAAAGGTTTCATGCTATAAGGATATATCAAGGCCGCGTTTTTTTGTCCTTGCCACATGTATTTCATTTTGTATTGTTAAATCGATCTCAAAGTTTGCAGTTACCATACCACGATGGATCCCACACCGAATGCACAAAATAGTGGCGAGTGTCTATTAGTAAACATGAAGATCCATTGACGCCACGGAATCCGACAATAATGATTCCATGCTCGTACAGAACCCACTGCTTCCGTGCTCGTAGAGAAAACACTGCTTCCATGCTGGTACAGAAACCACTTCTTCCAATCCGGCGCAGAAACCTTTGCTTCATGCTGGTACAGAAGCCACTTCTTCCTACCGGTACAGTAACTGTTGCTTCATGCTGGTCCGGAACCATATTCATTACTGTCGCCACTGAAGACGTTACCATAATGTATAGTTAAGCAAGATGACAAAGCGGCGTTCCGCCCTTAGTGACTTCCCTGCTGGGAAGTGTGCACAGATGTTTCCCAGAGTGTGATTGTGAAATTAACACATATTACAACACAAATAACCTACAGGTCGCGGTTGCCTGCGTTTGGGCCAACCGGGCCAAATCTTTGGTGTGCATTATGTCGGATCCAAGTAGATGACTTATAGCATTGTTGTAGCATTGTTGTAGCAAGGGAAAAGAAAGGAGAATGTAACTGTGACAAAATATTTTCACCCTATGTACAACGGGAAATATCGACTCCACATGGCCGGAGCTACCCGGGTAATTTGAGCACCATCACAAATTGGCCAAAGCATCCTACAGGACTTTTCTCCTTTCTTTTCCCTATCTAATGATATGCTGCTCGGGTCTCTACGTTCAATAGTCTCTGAATTGTGGCCGTTTCAAGTTGTGCAGTTTGCATTTATTTGCGTGCAAAATCCAAAGGATAATTTTTTCGTGGAGTATGCCTACCTCGGCCAATTCGGGGCAGATTTTGACGAAAGGAGCGCCAAACAGCTTGCGTAAGTCCCTGGTCAAGTATAAAGTGGCGGAAAGCTTGATTCCGCCCATGGGCCTGCTGCTGTGCCCGGGTAACGGCAATGCTTGGTTACGGGTTCACCCATACGGCTGCAGGAGTTGTGCCATAACTCAGGAAGGACTGCTACGAATCAACTGTACTTTTTTTGTTTTCAAGCTATTTAACAGTTCTTCAGTCCGGTCTCTCAGATTTTTGAAATTCCTCCAAAATTTGCAACTGTGTTGGCAAACGTGCAAATTTTTGCACTTTTTCATTATCGCGAAAATTGGCGGATGGAGGTTACCAAAATCTTGTGAAGCAAAATACTGCACAAATGCTTCAAAACAAATCAAGTTTGAAGAAAATCCATGCAGCAATTACTTAGTTACGGCAAGAAGAAGAAAAGCCGGGTTTTCCCCCGATTTCTCGGGTTTTAAGGGTCACAGACCCAAACAGACGGTATCAGCAGAAGTGGCATACCACAGGCAAGAGTTGTAGCACAAAAGAGTTTTACTTTTTAAAAGTGACTGTAAAACCTCAATGGTCGGTTTTGAAGCACCTCTTGATGTGATTTTATTACTTGTTGAATCCACATTGGCACAATTGCACAGTTCTGATGATTAAATTATGCTTCTTCAATCGTTTTGTACGTATCTACAGTAAGATAGTTAACTTGATTTCATCAAATGCAGCAGTATAAATTGCTTTATTCAACCAAGGTTTTGTAATACAAATAAAGTATTGTTAAAATTGTAATTTAATAGTATGTCTGGTATTACTTGATACTAAAAGCTGGATACAGAGCCGTCTACATTTATATATTTCCTGGAACAGTGGCGATGGCGTGGGTGCAGCTTTATTAGAATGTATTATGCATGACTGCAAGGCCCTGATTGGATTACCTCCACACCTGTGAAAGAGAACGTACTTATTGATCAGTTTCATTGTTTCTAATGTTGAAGAAATAATGACGACTGCAAAATCTTGCCTTCGCTTCTTATAGCTGCAAAAGACAATGAACACATGTTAAGATACGTTATATTGTTTGTCCCGCAGATTGGCTCATATGTAAGGGCGCAAAACGGTGGTGGTACTGCTATGACGTTGAAAACTTTGGGATTGTCGTCGCAACGGCCTCGAAAAGCTACTCGGAGTCCTAAAACCATGAGCAATCTGAATTTTATTTCCTGATACTTAGGTCATAACGATGGCAACATCCGAATTCGTCTTACCTGAAAACCTCTTCTGAGCGCACTTTAGCAAACATAAATTTTTATACGTAATATTATCAGTACCACAGACATGACCATGGAACCCGGGGCAGGGACAGAATTCGTTGTCAGCCCGAGCCTGATAAAAAAATTCATTACTGCGGCGCAGTTCAAGGAATACTGTTATGCTTGCTACTGGAAGTAACTTACATGCCATGGGGACAGAGCTGCAAAAAGGACAATAATGCAGAGGTATTTAGACATTTTAAGAGGATATAGGGAAGGTTAGAAAGAAGAAATAACATGCTTTCACAAACAGATTTTGAAAAGAACTGATTCATCCAATGTCTTGCATCTTCGCATTTATATACGCGTTAGATTCCGATGATTTCCAATGCCCAACAGATTATATGAGTGCAGCTACGGAAACAGTATTTGCTAAGAAGGATTCTACGAAATCATGTAAATGGCAATAACTTAATTTTTTACAGCGTTTTCCACTTCTAGAGGTATTTCCACATGTGACAACAGCCCGCATTGGAGCATGCAAAGATACCGGCTAATAATTGTAGAAGATCGCTATTAATGCAGTCACAGAATGTGCAATTTACAGTAGATATTAGTTCATGTAAGCGAAATCAGTCCCACGGTATAGAAACATGGTGGTCGCAAGGGATGGCACACGTATTTTGAACTTTCTATTCCTATGAGAATAGCTTTCCTCCACCGTTATTAGTGTTCCACCTGAGAATAACCTACCACCCTCACGCCTGGACTTTACAACTACCGTCCTAACCTGTATGTTTCACTAAACTCCCAAGAATCCACGACGAGGCGCCCATTTTGCGTCGACGTTTATGCAGTCGTAAAAATCTGGAGGTGAATTGTTTTGCCCTAATAGCGCTTTCCCGGAAATCGCTCCCACTTAGAATCAGATATTTAAATGGTTGTTAGACCTAATTCAATTTTGATTCATCATGAATAAATACAGGTGTTGAACATGCTTTACTGTGTATTTTTTCTTATACCCTTCGATTTTCAATCGCGGACTTTTACATGTATGGAATTATGCCAATGCCGCTGTGGCATTCCAACAGCAATGTTGGAATGCCACAGCGGTCAAAAGTATACAGCATATACCAGAAACATTTTGTACATTTTAGACAAATAACTACAATTGGCTGATGTCCATAGCAGGTGGTAAATAAGTCACCAAACATGCATCTAAAAAACCTAAGATTCCTTGCTATAGGTGAATTTAGTATAAAGAGCTTATTAAGCTGTACATGTTACAAACTTTTATGGTCACCAATAGAGATAATGTAGCTCCTGTGTATTATTTTATTGCCGTATGGTCCTTGTGATGAAATCGAAAGCCAAGCTAAAGACTCCCATGAGTTTCTTCAGTACTGGCGGTAGTGGACTTTGCTCATGTTTTTCAAGACGTACAGAAACCCCTATAAATGAAAACATTCGTCTATAAATTTTCACCACAGACTCTTAACGGTGATTCAAGCAAGATCACAAGCAATTGAAATACGAAAAAACAGGGCTCATTAGAAGTCCGTGCTCATCGCTGTTGGCCTTTACAGAACCTTCAAAGAGTCAGATCGATGACTGCCAGCAAATTTAACTGAAATTGGGTAGGCACATTTAGATGCTCTAACTACAAGCTATCGTACGCTAGCTACTACTACTAATTCATGCTAATTCTCTAGTGATGTTGCGGTCTGATCCCCCACGTTGAAAAGTCGGTACTGTGAATACTTGGTACAATCTGTGCAGGTACACTCCAAAAAATGTGGAAGAGAAGGGAGAAAGGAAAAGAAGTTGAGTAGACGACGTCACACCTTGTTTCATGACAGAAGGAAGAATCAAAAGGTTAGAAACCTGAGATCTGACAAATATTTTCCTCTTAATACTGCCACAAAATTCAATAAGATGACTATAATGATGATGATGAGAATGACTAGAATCTGAATCCTTTCTCTCCAGCACAAAATGTTTATTGCAAATGTGCCTAAGGACTTTGCGTGTTTAAAAAACCAAGGATGGGGAGAAGACCTTTAAGTGTTTAGGATAACCTTATTCACACCTAGTATGCCCAGTAATTGCTATGGCTGTAGCATAGCAAGTTACTGTTCTTTTTCCGGGTGGACAAGCGAGACTGGGAATCTCTGTGGTCCATGTTAACGCTACACCACGAGCAAGGCGACTTTCATAGCGATTTGAAATGTTAAGTTACGCTTATACGACTTAATTATTCCAGGCAAAGTCCACCCAAAGTTTCATCAGGCCTTTAGAAAATCGTTACCCGACTGTTCAAATCCGAATCATCTTTTCTGTCGGTGCAGATACCATGCATTGAAAGTAGTAGCTCTTTCGCGTGGCAAACTCCTGTAGTGAATACTGATGTATTGCGACTTACCACACTAAATAAAAAAAGTAGTTGATTCTGTTTGCATGCCTCCATTTCTGGTAATTGTGTACCGATTGTGACAAGCAGCATGTCAGACAAGTTCTCAAAGATTCCGAAACGTGCATTTATATGTCAATATCTGTCCAGGCACACAGAAGTTATTTAATTGCAAAGTTGTACCTATTTCTGGGACATCCTGTCAGACCAATTGACCACAGCCCAACCGTTTAATTATATCGTGTTGGTAGTGGTTTTGATTCATGATCATGCCAAAACCCAAGGTTTTACGCTTTTGTATGGAGAAATTTGAATACAAATGTGTAAAGTACCATTTCGTAACACCATCTTTTCAGCCTTCATTTGTGATCTCATTTTACGTACGTGTACGTGGTTGCTATACATAACCCTAACGGAAGAAGCTCTGACCATGCGAAAATTCACAATGCCCCAAGTTACGCCCATCATAAGTCCAGCTTGCCATGAAACTTGATTTCTATGGCAGCGAGCACATGTAAAAACTCCCGTAATTTTGCAAAAAACTGCTTTGGCAGTGATACTGTTGAATTTTGTAAACGACTGAAGTTGTTCAGTGATCGGTGCTGGTGACAAGGACAGTGTTTAGCGCCTGATTTTCGTCTGAAGAGGTACAATTTTCAGAAATAAATTAAACAATGCCTGAACACACGCACTGGTGCCAAACTTCATGTGCAGTGGATGTGGAGAGGCCAGCGTTAGCAGCGCACAATTTGCCGTCCTCACGTAACATATTACTGGCGTGGGCGTTACCTGTCGTTACATGAGAACAACTCCGACTTTAGCGGTGAATGAACTATGCATATCATCATTGCGTACGTACTGTTGCTACGAGCATGCTACGTACCTGAGTTTACACTTCGGTGAATACACGCATGCGCAGTAAAAATTACGGACGTTTTAAGGTGGGCGCGGCGCTGTGCATACAATGAAGGATAAATGCAATCATGGGTGTACCTTTTTGTTCAATTTATAGGAAACTTACATAAATAAAGCAAAATTTCGTTTGCAATTACCTTGAAATTTTGCAAGTAATGCGAATTTTTAGGCGTTTTAAAGTATTTTTAGTACCACAACTTTGCAATCCGGTTCGACTTACGTATGAAGTTCTTGTAATGGTGTTTTTGTTCGGGCGTTATTTCCGACACAACCAAACGCGGCACCCACACATCGTTACTATAAAAGGCTGCTAACGCTGACCTCTTTATAAAAAGCGTTTAGCTCCATAAGCTGCAGTGATAATGGGTAACCCGGAATCACCTTTATGGCTTTTAGGGGTAAAGTTGTCATAGATTTATGGTGGGCGACAGTGGCGATCCTAGCTCGTTAGGGTAACGTCCTTGCAAAAAGGACGACTTCCATGGAATAATGTGTAACACAATACGAATCATATCAAGAACCATTTCAGTTTCTGCACTGCTGCACCAAAGTGCAATTGACATTGCATCATCATCAATACAAGATGGGACCACCCTTAACTATTAAGATGAGATGATGAGATGAACAAGCATAGAATCAAATTGGGTAGAAAAATTGCCGACAGTTTCGTACTTGCAATAACAAAGCAGTACTGAACGTTTAGGAGGACATGATGCTTCAGAAATTGAGCCATATCAAGCCTGAAAAAATGGTTTTCCTCGTTAAAACGTGAGCATAAACAGAATGTTAAATCAGTGTAATAACTCATGTATTCTACTAGGGTGGTAATATGATGTAACTTATACCTGAGGGGAGTGCAAATGGTCCATGAACAGTTTGTAACAGAATAGTAGCTAACAACAACTGCTATACAAACTTAGTTGACTACTACGTGAATACACAGCTTTTTGCAAGCATGTAAACGTATCCTCCATACCGTAGACTGTACTTTAATTTTCTCTGCACGCTGCAACTGCTGCTGCTGTTATTATGCAAAAACTGTGCAAAAAATCCGTATTTTTATTTATTCTAAGTACTAATTGCGCACAAAAAAGCTCCCACAAAGCTCACATTATAGATCGTCCCTTAATGAACAGGTATGCAGCAGAAGTAATAGTTTAGTTATGAGGAAATTCTTTCCTCGGGTCTTCAAGTAGTAGTAGTGGCAGTAG
>JAQFYD010000969.1:0-14191 GCA_034694225.1 Bourletiella hortensis
ATAATAAATTCCTGAATGACTGACTGTTGCTATGCTGTTGCTGTCTAAAATTTTTTTAACAATTCAAGTCCAAGTCATTCGTTGAGCAAAATTGCATAAGAATAATTATTATTACAATACACCATTTGAAAAGAGGTAAAATAAATAAATAATACGCGCAGTTTTTTTCTTATAAAAATTCCCCCCACAAAAAATAGTAACACGGTAGACATAATAATGTTAATCATCATATTAGCTTATACAACTTTTCACAAAAACATGGTTTACAAGGTTAATTAGTATGTAAGTAGTGTTTTTAACTTGTTAATCATCATATCATCATCAGTTTCCATCCTGGTTTAGTTGTTTCCTAATAGAAAGAAATTCTAATTCTAACAATTCTACAATAATAATACAAGAAGTAACATAACAGTATGACTTTGTGTTACTGTTGTACAGCCATTTATAGTTTTAGCACAATAATAATAATAATGGTTATAACTCTGCCTTCACAACAGATTCCTTTCTATAATAATAATTATAAAATTTATGACGGAAAAAAGTAGACTTCCAGAAAAGTTTCCAGAAGTCAAGCTCACTTTCCATCATTGTACCATTCCGGATTCCATTTTTTTTCCGTCGTCGCTGGACACTAATTACATCTTCTAATAAAATAGTACGTGCACAAACAAAAAAAGTTATTATATTGAACCCCACACAGTAGTAATAAAAAATAAAAGGAATGAACAATAAAGTATGTAGAATTACTATAATATTTTAAAATTAATAATAATTACCATTATTCAAAATACAACAAAAAAATTGCACAACGGTTTAGGATTTGGCAGAGGGGGGAAAAGTAAATAAATAATAATAATAACAGTGAATATTATTAGCTACAAATTTTGCTCTTCTATGTATAAAAAAAGGTAGTATTTTTTTTTATAATGCAACAAAATGGCTCCCACAGAAAATAATTATTGTATAGCAAGCAGGGTCTATACAAAATGTTGAATAATAATTTATTTTTTGATTAAATGTGACGAAGGATGAAGGATGGATTCGCTCGTCGTCATAATCCCTGTCCTTTCTGTGGTGAAAGTAGTGAAAGTTTTGCTGGATTTACTTTCCATTTTTGTGGATAATTCTTCCGTTCTTCGTCAGTGTCATTTTGTTTCCTAATTAGTTGGTCCTCCTGTGGTTTGTTTTTTCTTTGCATTGCCTCTTTGAGAAAGTAGTAGGAGAATAATAATTGTAGTCTTCTTCTTCTTCTTCAACGTTGTTTTTCCCAGTTTCTTTGTTTTATATTTTTTAATTTTTTTTACTGAGCATCACTATCGCTCGTCGTATCATTCCCACTTTTTTCTGTATATAAATTCAATTTATAAGGATTCATCTAAAATTGAGTAGTGCAAAAAAAAGACAGAAAGGAAGAATTATGAGATTGTCTTTGAGTGCAAGAGTAGCAGCATGCATGCAAATAAGTAGTGTAAGGTGTGGTTGGTTGTGTAAAAGGGGAAAAAATAAATGTGCTTTAAATTAATTTCAGTTTGGAGACTCACCCTTTTTCCCTTGGTAGGCATGTCGCCTCAGTCTGTCATAAAGATCCTCCTTATTTCCATAAATACTCGCGTTTGATCTGGCTAAACTATTTAACTGGCCATTATTTGTGTAGCCTTCTGTAATGGGGGAAAAGAAGGGAGTATTAGATACTGGCGACATGGGAGGAGTAATTTAGATGGAAATGATATCTAACCTTTCATATAAGTCTCATTATAAAAGTTGGGCATATCCCAGCCATCTTCCTCATCATCGTAATAATGCGCGTATGTAGAATGGTGGGAAGGAGCTATTGACTCGGCATAAGGTGCCGCACTAGGTGCTCCATAGTAAAAGTTTACTTGGGAACCACCTGTTGGATCTGGGATTGTGGATGCTGCTAATAATTTCTTTGGCTCCTTTCGCTTAACGCTCCTGAAATCAAATCAAATTTTCAAAAAATTAGTTACATTCACGCTATATTTAATGTAAGTTTGGAGGAGTAAATTGTTGGAATTTAGGGAAAGTTGACATACCTGACACAGATCATCCAGATAAGAAGAACAAGGAGGATTACGAACATGACTCCACCAGCAACACCACCGGCAATGTAGAGGAAATCTGACTTTTCTAAGCATTGCTTTCCAACAAAGCTGCCAATACAGTTACAGAAAGGTTGACCATTTTTGTCCTTGACGCAAGTACCTTCATTGTGACAGTAATCAGTGCAGAGATCTGGAGGACGAAATAACAGTTGAAATTAGGTTACAATTTGTAAGAAAATATGGGAGCATTAGGGAGAAAATGTATGGTATTTTACCTCTGCATGATCCGATTCCGTATCCAGTACCATTGTATCCGACTTTGCATTCACATTTATGGGAGTTGGTTTCCTGGTTGAGGACGCAGTATGCATTGTGGTCACAGAGTGTTTCACCTCCGTCGACATTACATGGGTTCAAGCAGTCCTCAATCTTTGTGGCTCCGATACCAGTTGTAGTGTCTTGTGGACATGGGATGCAGGAAGTTTGCAAGGACTGGTCTTGGTAAGTTCCCTTACCGCAGAGGACACACTCGTTGGCAGTTGTATTCAAGTATGAACCTGGAAATTTGAAATTAAACATTAATGTGGACTGTTCGATGCACCGGAAGTTGGTGGCAAGAAAGGGGGCTACACTTACCGGGTTTACAGATAGGCAGAGTACAGTCTTCAATCTTAGTGGCACCGGCGGTTTGGGTTGTTCTATCCAATGGACAGCTGACACAGCTTGGATGGACTCCTTGAGTACGGTAGGATCCTCTCTCGCACATGATACAGTTACCCTCTGGACTCAAATGTTCACCACTGGCGCATTCGTCTCGGCATTCAAGCTCGGAAGTAGCATCGGTCATTCTAGTTGTCTTTCCCAGCCCACAAAGTCTGCAGTTGAACTGACCTTCCTCGGATTGATATTGACCGTGAGGACAGCTTCGGCAGAGGTCAGTAGTTTCATCGTAGTATTTACCAGCTGGACATCTTTCCTTACATTCTTCAGGACTCTTAGCACCAAGGATCTTGGTAACTCCAGTTTTACCAGCAATTACAGGACACTGAGTACATTTGAGCTGTGCCTGTTGACTCTGATAGGTTCCCACAGGGCAGACGATACAAGATGAGTTGGAAGATTCGAAATAGGTACCGGAAGCGCAAGGAACACAGTCTGAGTTGACGACGACATGTCCAGGGGCACAAGCATAATCAGAAACCAAGTCCAAGGAAGTTGGGTCTGCAGCAGTGTTTGGCAGAACATCCCTCACATTGAATGCATCCTTTTCGAGAATGATTTGCTGGAGCAGTTTCTGAATGTTGGATTTCTCGTTGGTATCCACATGAGTTACGGGATCGCTTTGAGCTGGGAAACTAACTTCGACATCGTAAACATCTTCATTATCAGCCTGTCGCTTCCTCTTGGTCAGCTGTCGGTCCTTCCTGTTGCAGTTGACTCCGATATTCAGATCTTGACAGTCACTACCATCCTTTGATTTGGAGGCACAGAAGCGCCAGTCCTGGTTCAACTTGATGAGAGCCAGCTTGATACGTTCCTTCAGGACACCTTGACCGGCTTCGTTGCAGAGACCAGAGCTTGGGAACTGAAGTTTCACCTTGAACACTCTCTGGGCTGGACGAGATGGTGTACACGAAGGATAGGCAAGAGGTTTGTCCATATCTTGAGTTGGATGCCAGAAACCTTCAGCACCGCAGGCATAAAACTTGGGCACAGTTTGAGAAAATTTAAGACCAGCAGCAGTGTTACAACTGATCTCACAAGCCTTGAAATGACCACCTGGTCCCCAGCCATTGCACTGTTGAGAGCCACCATCAGGATCTTGTAGTGCTGGGCAGAATTCAGCTGCAAATACAACCACAATTTCATTAGAACTGATCCAAATGCTCTAGCTTACGCTTTTAACTCCACACATTGGCGGAACTTACCTAATACGTAAACCTTGAACTTGCAAACAGCATTATTTCCAGCTTGATCATAAGCAACGTAGGCAATATCGTAGTTGCCCCACAGAAGAGTTTGACCTGGTCTGAATCCTTGCTTCTCTTCAACACGAACAACGCCAATGTTATCAGAGAAAACGGGCTCATCCCAAGTAACAGTAGCGGAACCATTTCTAGTTATAACCCACATGCTTCCTGGGCAATGAGTGACTTGTGGTGGAATCTTATCAGCAGTCATCACGTCGCATCTGCTTCCACTCATTCCTGGTGGGCAAACTCGATCACCACAAGTAGATGGGACAACTCGTTCGACACCACCTGAGATTCTGTCGTAGCCATTCCATGGAACAATAAGACCTTGATAGATTACTGGCTCAGTTCGGCATCCGCGCACTTGTTTCTGAATTTCTTTGGTCACATCCAATGGTCGGTTCCACATTTGTACCCTGCTCAATGCTCCAATAAATCCTGAATCTTGAGGAGCACGGCCTGATTCTGTGGCTGGAGCTCCGAGTGAAATCCAACCGCTATAAGATTGCATTACAATTTAATTTAACAAGTTCACTTTTGCTTGCAATTTTATATGGGAAGACGATATTGACAACGCTTACTATTCAGGAAGTTCAAGTCCGGCACCGTATCCTTCGCTCCTTCCAGCGATCAAGCCGTCAGTAGAAACAACCAATGAGGAATTAGTCTGGTCATATATCAAAGCAATATGATGCCATTGACCGTCGTTGACTGGTGCGTAGTCTCTGAATGCCAAATAGACTTCAGGTTCCGTTGGGAACAATGACACGAGGATACCAGCACTGTGGGCTTGAATAGCCAGACGACGCTCTTTGGTTGAGATTCCAGATTTAACAACGTAATAATTCAAGAAGGTTCCGGTGTCGTCGTTATGAGTAAAGCGGACCCAGGTAGCAAGTGCGAATCCAGCTTTCCTCTTGCTCAATTGGAATGGTATCACCTGTTGAGCGCTTCCAGTTCCTTCCTCATCAGTGAAAACAAGGTCGTAGTCCACTTGAATGGCTGCGCAAACAAACCGTTCAAATTAGTACATCATCAACCATCTTACAGGTTATTGTATTTATAGATGATTTCGGGAAAAACTTACTCTTTCGACAATCTTCACCCGTCAAGTTGAATGGACATTTGCAATAGAATCCATCGCTAAGGTCGACACAAGTGGCAGTGGGTGGGCAAGAGGTTGACTTGCAGTGAGGCACAGTGTTTTCACAGTTCCTTCCAGTAAATCCGTCAGGACAGACGCAAGTGTAACCTGGGCCATGGTCAATACATTTGGCTCCATTTTGGCAGAGACCCGCCTTGCAAGCATCGAATTCATATTGGCATCCGATTCCAGTGTAGTCAGCATTGCAAGAGCAGTTCAATCCTGAGCCATAGTCTTTACAAGAACCACCGTGCATACAAGGATCTCCAATACAACGGTCTGGTGCAGTTTCACATTGCTTTCCATCCGTGCCTGATGGGCAAACACAGAAGAAATCTTGGAAGAGATTGATACATTCGGCATCATTCTGACAAGGGTCGGACTCGCAGTATCCAATGTCCTGTTCACAGTTCTTTCCAGCCCAGCCAGGCAAGCATCTGCAGGTGTATGCATTGACACCATCCACGCAGGTACCACCATTTCGGCACGGATCGATCTCACATTCATCAATATTATTTTCACAGAACTGTCCATCGTAACCGGCTCGGCATTTACATTCGAATTTGTTATCCAAGTCCATACAAGTTTCTGTTCCTTCAGGATCGCAAGGATTACTCAAGCATTCGTCAATCTCTGCTTCGCATTGCAAACCTGTGAATTAAAGAATCAAATTTTTTTAGATATGCCATGAATTATTGGAAAAGGGAGCTTTCTGGGGTGTAATAACTTACCAACAAATCCTGGTCTGCAAGTACATTCAAATCCATTATCCAAGTCCTTACAGCTTCCTCCATTTTGACAAGGAGTAGAAGCACAGTCGTCAATCCTGTGTTGACACATCTTTCCAGTGAATTCTGCTTCACAGACGCAGCGGAATCCATTGATATCATCAACACACTCGCCACCGTTTAAACAAGGCTCGTTCATGCATTCGTTGATTGGTACGTCACAAGCATCTCCCTTCCATCCCGGATCACAAATGCATTCATATTCGAAGAGTCTGTCCACACAAAGACCGTGTTGGCAAGGTTGGGCTTTGCAAAGATCCACCTTAGTCTCGCATCTCTTTCCAGTAAATCCTTTGGGACAAGCACAGCTGAAGTCATTGACCAAGTCTGTACAGTTGGCATTGAGTAGACAAGGGAGCTCAGCACAGTCATCGATATTAGATTCACACAGTGGTCCTTCCCAGCCTGGTTTACATTCACATCTGAATCTTCCTTGCTGAAGTGGAACACAAGTAGCAGCATTCTCACATGGGTTTCCATCAACGGTGCATGGATTGACTGTTATATCACAGTTGGTTCCTGTGTATCCGTTCTTGCATAGACAAACATGATTTCCAAGTCCGGGTTCCGTCCTGCACATGGCATTCTCAGGGCAAGTATCATTTTTACAGTTGGGAGTTTGATCTTGACAGTTGATTCCGGAATATCCAGGTGGGCAGAGACATTTGTATCCTTGAGGTTCATCCAAGCAAGTGGCTCCGTTGTAGCAAGGTCCAGACTCACACTCATCAATATCAACTTCACAAGTTCGGCCTGTAAATCCTGCAGGGCAGAAGCAGATTGCAGAGTGTCCTTGAGGAACGCAGAGACCTCCGTTTTGACAGTAGTTATCAGTACACTGAACAGGTTTGCATTCTTCCTTGGAGTCGGCACCGGGTCTCACAGTAGTAGCTTCAGCAGGACATTCCATGCATCTAGTTTGACCCTCACGTGATTGATAGAAGCCTGTTGGGCAAGGTGCGCATGGGGCCAGTCCGGTTGCGGAGTAAGTACCTGGTTTGCACTTGGCACGGCAGTATTCTGGTCCAGGAGCAGATGGTTGGTAGGTGAATGTAGCAGGTGGGCAAGATTGGCATTCCTTGAAGCCATCCTGTGGTGGTGGACCGGTGTAGCTATTTCTTGGACATTCGAGACATGGGACGAGTCCAGTGGGTGAGTAGGTACCGAAACCACAAACTGGGATACATTCATCAACACCCTTTGATCCTTGTTCACGAGTGAAGGTACCAGGTGGGCATCGGGCACATGCTCCTTGACGGGCACGGCTTTGGTAGAAACCACGTGGACAGTAAGTACATTCCCTTTCACCTTCAGTAGCATAGGATCCAGCAGGACAATGGAGACAACGTGGGACGGAGGAAGTTTCGGTGTTCAGAACTTCTCCAACTCCGCAAGTAAATCCACGGCCAATCTTTGAGGTCAGTGCACGCAATGGTGGACAGAAGTTGGCCACAGCTGAGACGTTCAATAGAGGTTCCAATACTGCGCTGGCGTAAGGCACAGACAAGTCAAAGATCAAGTTGAGTGTGGATCCGCAAAGGTCATACAATTGGGTCTGCTTAACCGTAGGAATAACTTCCAATACGTAAGTGAACTGAACCACGTTCTCTTCAAGGAGCACAGGTTTGGTATCAACAAAGGAGATGTTCATGTTGACGTTGACAGCAGAACATCTTTGAGACAGAATGCTATCCAAGTTGGGCTGAGACTTTTTGAGGAATTCCACATATTGAGGAAGACAGCTGGGAGGTACGGCACCGTTGGCTCTGTACCTAATAACAGCATCAACATTGTAGCGGGCCATTTCAGTATCTTCGGACACACAATCTGGGACGACTCTGGTAGGGAACCATGCGCGAGCCTTGTCCTTACAGACAAAATTCTTCATTGGCTCTCCATCAGTGAAACGATATCCTTGTTTGCAGGTTGCCAAACATGCGAGACCATCCGGAGCGGATTGACAGTTCAGGTTACCATTGGCAGGAGGACTCAATTCCCAGTCAACACATGGAGTAGCTTGGACACTAACTTGGAAATGACACATGGCCTGGTTTCCATGTTTGTCAGAAGCGACGACGGTAACATTCTCAAAACCACCAACTGGGATGATAGCACTTTCAGGGATAAAGGCAACATTGACGGGTCCGCTGGCATCCGAAACATTAATTCGTCGTCGTGTCTCGTTGAAAAAGACCTGATAGCTGGGCTGCTTGTCCACGAGTTCAACGACGTAACTCTGAGGGCAACTCAACTGTGGTGGTGTGTCATCGGCGACGGTAACATTGATGTGACAAATGGCTACATTTCCATCAAAGTCAAATGCCAAGTATTCAATTAAAACATCTTCGAAAACATGGAAAGGCATCTTGAATCCAGCTGGGCGAATTTCCATTCTTGCAACTGCTCCACTGTTATCCTTGGCAATCGGTTCAGCAAAGTTGACTGGCTCAAGACCATTGGCTCCCTTGCTAACGATGATAGCTTGCTCAGGACAGTTCTCAAATACTGGAGGCTCATTATCCACACATACAGGGTAACCCAGATCCCAACCAAGATTTCTATCATCCTCTGGTTCATCTTCACAACCCAAAAGTTCAAACTTGAGACAAGGGTTTTCCAAGTAGTTGACAATACCCAAGATGACAAAGCGAGCTTGAACGGACGCAGGTAAAGTGATCATAGCCAACTCTCCATAGTTTCCAGGATCACGAGTTGTCAAGTTAAAGTTGGGGAAGTAGACGACAAAGTTTTCATTTTCTTGTTGTTTGTAGAAGAAACGGATCTCTGTTGGACGTCCAACCACATCGTTGGTAATAACACCCTTGACAAGGATAGCCTTCACACGATGAATCTTGCCCAAGTCGACGGTAACATAAGTGAAAGCTTCTTGAAGACCACACCAACCAGTAGATGAGTGAAGGCGAATGTTCCTTCCTTCATAATTGGATCGCTCAGAAGTGACATTAATGGCGGAGTCAGGGATGAGTCCGGAAGAGATACCCAAAGGTTTAATGACTTTACATTCAGCATTTTTCATACAGGTGATTGGGTAAGGATTAATGGGGATGTATCCAGTTCTGTTACATTCAAACATGACTTCTCCACCTTGTTCATAAGTTTGAGAGATTTGAACACCATCTGGAGGTCTTCCTGGATCCTCACAAACTGGACCCTCACATCTCAAGTTTCCGAAATCCCAAACTCCATTTTCTTGACAACGGACGACATTATCATTTCGTGAAGATTGACCTGCCAACTTGAAAGTATCTTGACATCCAAAGAAGAATGATGATTGGTAATAAGTATCAGTCAGACGTCCATATTCTGCTCCAGGGGTCTCTACAGGGAATCCACAATCAACTTTGGGACATTCAGGAGCAGCACCAGAGAGCCAGTAATCAGGGAATCCTGGCTTAGGATCGTATACACATTGACGGAAAGGAGCGGTAAGAGAGGATCGGAGGGGTCTTCCTGGCTGTCCACAAGTAAACGTTACATTTTCTTGGAATCCAATCAAGATTTCATCAGGATCTGGACGGTTCACTGTGAGTCCTTCAGCAGGTTCATCTTGAAGTGGGACACACTTAGCAGGTTGACATTCAGGCACTGTACCATTCCAGGTTCCAGAAGCTCCACATACTAAACCGTAACTACCAGCAATAACATATCCAAAATCACATTGGAAGCTCACTGTATCACCAAAATGATGCTCAGTCTTGGTCGACAAGAGAAGTCCATTCTCTGGTGGATTCAATTTGGGGCACATTTTTGGAACGCAAGTCTTGTTCAAGCGGTAAGTATCTCCATCCTTAGTTCCATCTTCAGAGGCTTCAATATAAAATCCAGCCGTGCCATTTTTCTCATACAGTTCATAACCAACGTTGCAACCACAACTTGAGCTTCCTGGGCTGTTAAGACATTTCTGATGGCAACCACCATTGTTGACAGCACATTCATTGATATCATTACACTCCATACGAGTACATCCCATAAGCTCCAACTGAAGGCAAGGGGAGACTACGTAATCTTGGATGATCAAACGAATATAACGGGCCTCAATAGGAATGGGAAGGTTCAGGACAGAAAGACTTGGCTCCAGAATTCTAAATTCCACAGATGTTCCATCAGGGTTAGCATAATCTCTGAACAGATCCGTCAAGTCGTCAGTGTATTGGACACGAATGCCAGAGGCGTAAGCAACGGCACCGCCAGCACGTTGAACTCCTTGTGTTCTGAATCCACGAATGATAGTTGGAGCCTTGAGATCAATGAGCACCCAGTTGTTTCCTTTGGCGTAATTGGCACCACACCAACCGGAAAGAGAGCCCAGTCTGACCATCTGTAATAATTCCACATGAGTATCAATAATAATGCTATAAGAGCGACAAAGGGGAAAAATTAATTTACAGCAGTCAGTCATATACGTACCTCCTTGGGATATTCATCCTGGTATGATGAGACAGTAATAGACTTGTCTGGGACTCCTCCAGTACTGAGGCCAAGATCAGAGATGGGTCGACATTCCAATGAAGGTGCAAATCCAGAACGGCACTTGCAATAGAAAGAGCCAGGCATGTTGGTACACTCAGTTGAGGCCAAGTCACATTGAGATGAGCTACATTCATCAATATCTTCACAGATTGGTGGGTCCAAGAATTCATGATTTGGTCCACACTTGATAATGTTTTGACCCAAAAGTCTATAACCCCGATGACACTGAACACGAGCTTCATCATCAAAGAAGAATTCCCGAGTAGCATCCACAATAAATCCATTCTTAATGTTTGGTACGGCATGGCACTGCTTTCCTATATTTACAGAAAGAACATGGGTAGGCGTTAATAATAGTAATTTTCATTCATTCTTTCCCTTTACAACATCTTCATTGCTATTCAGCTGCTCCATGATGAGACTACTTTTATATCTACTATCATCTGTCCTTACTTGAACAAGTTGGCACATCACCAGACCAAGTGCCGTTGCTCATACAGAGAAGTGTAGGTGGGCCGGTTCGGACATAGCCAGGATCACATTCGAATCGGACAATAGTTCCATAACTGCGTCCTCCTCCGCTCAAGATTGTTTGCCTCTCATTGGGTGTTTCCGGAAGTGGTGGACATTGAGAAGCTGTAAAATATATTACGGCGATTAAATAACAACAACAAAAAATACATAAATAGCCCCGTCATTCTTATACCGTCCATTTTTTTATGCTTCTCCTGACATTTATTTATAGTCCTACTGACACTTCAATAACGTTGATATAAAAAATAAGACTGCAAAAAACATCGTTCCTACCCAAGCACAATGGAAGTTTCTCCCATTTTCCAGCAGCGCTACAAGAGATTACTTCGGTAGCTTTACCAGATGGGAAGGCAAAACCGGCATAACATTGATACGTGGCCGATCCCAAGAATGTTACATTTGTGGCACCAATGGCAAAACCATTAGAGATTTGCGGAACTGGACCACAGTAGACCTCTGCAATAAAAATGTTAAGAATTTTCTGTTATTCAAACGCACTCCATTATTATGATTCCATGTAAAAACTCTAACGTCATCATCATCACCATCATTATTATTACTTCCACGAACAGTTATACAATGACCCGTCCAACGAGTACATTAACTTATGTGGACAGAAAGAACAGATTACGTGTATCTACATAGCTATATACATACATCCATGAGGATTCATTCATTTAACCAATTACCTTGACAATCCGGAATATAAGAGACAGACCATTCACCACCAGGTTGACACTCCGTTACGATTTTCTGTTCACCTGTAGCAAACTCTTGTCCAATGGGGCATGAGAATGTAACCACGGTTCCGAAGGCAATGTCACGATTACTGGCCAGTGCTCCCTTCCCTGACTTCAGGACTGGACAATCTACATTACAATTATTATTCATTCATTTATCTCATCTTCACAACATTGTCTTTCCCATTTAGCATTCATTATTATTATTATTATTGTCTCATCCATAAAATGGACAAAAATAAGAGCGCCTGAGACAAAGGTGGACAATAATAGGAATTACTAACCAGCCGAGTAAACAGCTCGCCATCCAGTTCGAGCTCTCAGTGAGTCCGTCGAGAATTTCACGGTCATTTCTCCCGACTCTGCCGTAAGGGTTAGCTTGGGCACAGCTCGACCGCTAAAGCCATTACCAGAATGGAGTCTTAAGCTGTCCGTATTCGGCCCATCGTACACCTATTTTTAAAGAAACAATAAATTCACATTTATTCATCCATTCAAAGCTCTATAATGGGAAACATCAATAATAACAATTACTCAATTATTTGTTACGTCAGCCAGCTCTGAGTACAGAGTCACTGTACGATCATCATTATTACTACCACCACCACCACATCAACAGAGCAATTAACTCCATCAAGCCATCAATGTCATCATCCGTCCACTGCTTTAATTTGCATCCAATAATAATAATTCAAGCCTACATCAACCTTCTTAATTCCAATGGCCGCTCATACCATCATGTTCATCATGATGCTGACAATGATCCTACCTACCAACCATGCATATCATCATAACATATACGTCATTCCATATGGAATTTTAGTCAGTCAAAAGTCAAAGTTACCGGCCGGTCATTCAACCTCCCCCGTCCACTATTACAACTACTTTACTCATCATCATCATCAGTCCTGCTACTACTTCTTCTTCTTCTTGATCTTTAAAACTTTTACATATTTAACTAACTCATTCACTCACACTCTCTGCCAAGAACAACAAGAAGAAGAAGACAAAGGAGAATAGCCCAAATTCCTCTGATGACTCCTCATGCTATAGTATCATCATAGGAGGACAAAATACTAACCATACAACAAGGAGGACAGGAAGCAAATCAACCGAAAGAACCGGCCTCGGCAGCCAAGTACAAGGGCAACATTAAACTCTAAAACCACAGTTTAACTAGTTCCCTATAAAATCTATAATCCATCAGCAGTACTTACAGCCCCATCAGTATAAGGAAGAGCACATAGAATTTGAATCCTATAGCTACTATATATTATAATACTAAAGCTAACAACATCTTTCATGCCAACAGACTCTTCTTCTTGTTGATAAAAGGAATTTTTCTTACACTCATTACACATTCAAGTCAAGTCACCATACTGGTTATTTTCTTCTCTCTCTCTCTCTCTCTCTCTCTCATTCTGGCTATCCTCATCTCCCTCGCCCTTTAACTCATTCGTACACACATTGACTCACACCAATACTCTTTCTCCGCTAAAATGGCTTCATCAATTATTCATCAACATACGGGAGGGAGAGAGAGAGATTCAATGATCTCTTGCTTGCTTGCTTTCTTGTACCTCATCCTGGTCAAGCTTACAATATGCAAGAAGAAGAAGAGTACAACAACTTCCAGAGATGAGTGAATCATTCACGTGACCTGCGGGATTCCACCGTCTTCTAAACTCCCTGTTAACTTTGTACTGCCCTCACATGATTATTATACAAAAAAGTGCAGAGCCCGTAGTAGAAGAAGGACACAATATTTAACGTCTCATTCTTTCCACAATCATTCCCATCCATCAATCCTATCCAAGCCTGTTTTATCAACAGATTTATATAAAATATCTTCTTGTTCATTCTTCCTCGCTCTTCCCCATCTCTCTCCACCTCTTCCTAACAACACCTCTTGTACTTGCAATTATTCAAGCGGAACAGTCCAGGGTAAAATGTACGGGCATTACTTAATTTAAATTCATGTTGCTGCCACAGACAGAGAGAAAGAGTCATGGAGTGCTACAAAAGATTGTAATCTTTCAGAATGTGCATAATATCTTGTTGCTCCATACACGCACACTTCTTTTATTCATTCCCAGGTTACAGAGACCAGGCGGCAGTCAGGTTTCAGGAACAACAGCAGGTTTCTCCTAATAATTCTTCCAACAAGACAGTAAGAGACTTGTTCCATGTGTAACTAATATTATGGCTACACCTGCTTAAACCCGTCTTCTTCTTCACAGTCCATTATTAAACATGAATAGGTTGAAGAAATCAAATTAATTATTAGCTTCTCTTAAAAAAATTAGCGGAAAAATTCAGACTGACAGCTCCAATGGTTTCACTTCAGATTTAATAAAAGTAAAAGGCATTATTATTAATGCTTGAATGAATCCCATCATCATATCTGTAGTCTTACAGTCATCATGGGCAGAAATGCCATTATTTGTATAACTGACTG
>JAQFYD010000970.1:0-14185 GCA_034694225.1 Bourletiella hortensis
ATCATTTTACTGCTTGCCAGTGAAACTGATTTAGTAAGCAACCCCCAAAATTGTATAATTTTTGTACTGTAACTTGTTATTACCTTCATTATGGAAATTTTAATTCAACTCTAGTGTATAATTAATGTGAAAGATCGCACATAAGATTCCCACACCTATGCCAGCTCACAGTCTATCAAATGAGTAATTTAAACGGCAAAACACAAGATTAAATATTTACGCGTACATCTCGACGCCACTGGGAGAAACGAAGAGGGCGAGGAGACGTAGGAATATGGAAATAGGAGAGGCGCCTACTGGACTGCAAATTAGAACCTAGGACGGAGGGAAGGAAGTGAGCTTATAGTTTCGGATAAAAGGACAGACGGGGGACAGTTGGGAGACGGAAAGTGAAATGCAAGCTGTGTATATTTCTACAGAAAAAAGAGAAAGAAAAATAGTGAAAGCAAAGAGGGAAATATCTGCAGAGAAACGAGAGTGAAGCTGTATTCTCATGGGAGCGGCGCCGCAAGAATTCCGCTCTCAACTACGCGTTTTTCTAGCGTCGACGCGTTCGTACATGTGAACCACAACGCGGCCGTTTCGCACGGTAGGGACGAACGCGGCAGCATTCACGCGGCGACGGAGGCAAATTGAAAGTTGAAATATTTCAACTTTTTCGAACGCGTTTGCCCTCGAAGTTAGTTAAATTAGTGTCGTTTTCAGAGAAAATTGAGTTTTGGAGTTAGTATGAAACGTGTCTAGCGTGTGGAGCATAAAATTATAAATATTTTACACTGATTTGATATTTTTAGGCAGAGTTAAAACGGAAGGCAAAGCGATTCACAATCTAGGGAGTTCCACAATATTATTTTTCCAACTTTTTGTTATTCCATAGGCAAAAAATTTGCAGACGAGAAATTTAGTGAATTTTTAGGTACTTGAAGTTTGTTTTTTGAAGTGAAGCCATCAGTTCTTGTTACTACAAAAGCTACTATTCATTTGGATAAGTCTACAGTAGCAATAATAATTATTACTTTGATTAAATTTGTAGTTTGTAGTATTGCAAAATGTCTCTTTAGTGGTGGAAAGACCTATATTTTTCATTCGGTAGCAGATTTTGTTGTTAAAAGTCAATTAACGTGAACCTGCCAAGTACTCAACTGACGATAGTTCCCTACAGAAAATAATAGTTGATTAAGGAACTGAATTTAAATTTACATGGAAGAAAGACCTTGTGTGACATATCCTGCAAGTGATTTGATACATTTAGATAATTTTAGATGATGTCCCGTTAGCTGCAAAATGAAATTACAATTAATACGGCTGATCAAATAGTTGAAAATTCGTGTCTCATGTGAACCGGCAGATGCGTCCGTCGACGCGGAATATGTTGAAGCGCGGCAGAGACGCGTGTGTGGAAAAACGCGGTCGTTTTTGAAGCTCCCATGAGAACTAAGCTTGAGACTCTCATTTTAAATTCCGTCCCCGTCCTCCCGAACCCTATGAACATCAACACCTTCTTCTGAGACTACAACAACGAGCAGACTTTAGAAGCACACACACAAAACTATGACCATGAATGCCATAAACCCATAGGAATTTTGAGGGCGAGAAGCCTTGAGTACATTCATTCTTCTACGTGAGTCTATGGACCTTGACTGTACGCTTAGACAGACTTTATGCAACAAATATGATTTACTGCTTGTTGCTCCACCTCATCACTTTTTCCTTGTTGCTTGATACACAATACTCCAAGTTATGCTCAATCTTCTCCCCCTTACTCTCAGTCAGTGCTGATGTGATGTAGCCCAATAACCATCAGATAACGTAGAGGTATTTACCAAGCGTAAGAACGTATCGACGTTGAAATAACTGCCGATGGTTGAATCATTCAAAATTATGTGAGCGGTTGCACCCACACGTGTGCTTCACCCTTTCCCCTGAGGTTAAAGGAGCAGATCGGCTATGATGAAGTAATAATAATAATGGCTCAAAGATAAGCATAGGCAATTCAATTTATTGCTTACGTGCAGGAGGACGCAAGTCAATAATGGGCAGTAATGGTATGAATTTTTTGGCAACGGTTTATTTCCTAAGATTTATTCTTTTCCAACCCACCAATGCAATGCACTGTCTTTCATCATCCACACTGTCTTCAATCCCAATAAATAAAATTGGATCTGCATCAGCAGTCAGGAACGGGAAAGCAAGGTAGCCAGAGTAATTTCTACTTTCCGGTCGGGCGAAAACCAATAGGGAGAAAGAGAGACGGAAGTGAAAGAGGGGGAGAAAGTTGGTTGATTTGCGTCTTCTTTTTCTGGTCCTGACCACGATGTCAATATAATGACGATAGAAAGGGTTCATAAAATTAACTTTACTGGAACTAACTCATGTATGATTTAAAAGTAAAATAAATATAGGATTGGAATCGATAGAGCAAAAATAATTGTTTTAAATGTGTTTATCTTTTTCCTTCCACGCACATGCATAATGCATGCAACTGTAAGTTACCATTATTCGGAATCATGACAGTGACAGTTGTCGAGCGGGGCCAAAAGGTAACAGATGGCTGAATGCTTGCTTGGTTCGGATATTTATTCAGTTTGGCAATCAGAAAAGGAAAAAGAAAAACAACAGAGACGGAGAATTTTTTATGGCTTCATAAGTTTGTGAAGAGAGCAAGTGGGAAAAATTTGGGTGGGAACATTTTGAGTGGGAGTGGAGCAAGGAAACAAAATACGAGTAGATTATCATTATCTCTTTTACTTTCTCTTTCTGCCTTCTATATATTCGTGACTGTCCCAAGGAATCCCGTTTTATCCTAAAAGGGGACAAGTATGGGAAGAATTCAATCTTTCGCTCCTCTAAATACTTGTTGTTTCAAGCTGTCGGAGCTCGAAGGCAATCGTTATTGCTCTTCTTCACAGCCTCTCACTCTCCCAGTCAGTCTCCGATTCGCTTGCCTCACTGGATTTTGGAGTGAAAAGATTGCTTTCCAGTTTGTCACGCAGTGCTTTTATATACTACTGTAATCATAATCACACACAAAAACAGTGAGAGTTCAGAATTTCTTTTTTCGCAAAAGGCACGGTGTGAGACAGTGAGAGTTTATTTTTGGGCGTGGGTGCAGGATTTTGCATGATAAAACGATAAGAAAATGGCTGGAGGTGAGAAGAAAAAGGAAAGAAAAATGTCATGTGGAGCTTCCTTTTATGGTGCCTCCCCTAAGGCACCTGCAGCTACTGGCTGAGTAGGACACCGTGTCACGTCCATTAGTTCCCGTCTTCTACTTTCATTTTGAGTCATCTCTCTCTCTGTTGCAATTCTACCACTATGAATCTCTACGTTGCTCCAGAGCCGAACATCGATGGAGTCTTCTAAGTATACTCTTACGTCATGATCATCAGCTGGCGGCAGCTTTTTTAGGCCCTTGTCACGTCCCACTTTTACTAAGTAAGTCGTATGTGTGCAAGAAGGAAGTTTTAATTTGATCAAGCTCACTGCTTTCCAGTCATGGCATTCCTTCCAAAATGACTCCTCGTCGTTCGGCCCTCGGTTAATGAACTGTCGCAGGAATACATCATGATTATGAGAACGGTTCTCCAAACTTCTAGGTTGAGTGATTCCTTATCAGAGTTCATTTGCTCCACATAGGATTGTATAAATTTACAGTAGCATGAAGGTGTTAGTACATAGCAGTGTAGCTTTTAGCGGTATCTGATATTTAACGCTTGGATTTTCTCGGTCTCTCCAGCAACTTTTCCACATTAAGCGCACTCTGTGGCAGTACGTTCGTAAAGAAGTGAGAATTTCGCGGTCCCAGCAAATAGGTACGCATAACTTTCGCTGCATTGTTTTGGGCACAAAACACGGATGTCTTTGTTGTGGAATGTGGAAAGGGAGGAAGATACATGTAGTCATCCCTACTTTTACATTATGACTCCCCTTCCTGCATCTCCCCAGAGAGTATCTGACGCTCATGTGTAATGCAGAGAAATAAACTAGAGCTGTTTCCTCGTCTGAAGCTATACCACCTTGCTGACACGATTTACGCATACGAGTCACTAAAGAGCATAGCATGGGATGCATACAAACAGGCTAATTTTCTAGTCAGAAATGAATAGGTAACAGTAATGATGTCATTATTTTTTACGAAAAATAAATAACACGGAAAAGTATTTAGGTCACTTTTAACCGTAGCCTGAGCTCTGGTAATCAAGCAACTTCAATAGCTCAATGCAGCAAGGTTCGCAATACAACCAATTTTCAAGTCGCGTACCTATGGACGAATTTCTGGTCGTTGGAGGGAGTTTTCTATTTTCGAATGTAACGGAAAAGAATACTTACCAAAACATAGTTACGACCGGCCTGCGGGAAGCTATCCGGATCGAGCAATGTCCATTTCTTGAGGAAATTCCGTACATAACGTCGTGTGGGGTTGACTACGCGGAAACCCGGGACGTTAACTGCGCCATATTCCGCAATGGACGGCTCCCAAGGCTCATCAGTTGCCTGTAGTTGTTGTAGTAGCCACATGTAAGGGAGAACACGTACAGAAATCATTTTAGACTTTAACTGATATGCTAATCCAATGACTACTTAAGCGCTTAAATCTACCTGCACAGACAGTATTCCAATGTAATACATGTCATGTGGGCATGGACAAATAACCTCATGCATAGCATACATGACTACCATAAAGTAAATATCAGGTCTAGGTTACTCTTTAATGCAGATCGTAGCACTAATATAGCTGCATATCTAACACAGATTCATGACCATATGCTACGGAATAACGGTAGGAGAGGGTGACTAGGGACCGGAATAATCTCGATGTACTGCTTCTCTCTGGTGAATACAATGGCCAAACAGGCATGACTAGAGTTTTCGCACTAACAACTGCTTTCACTGGTCAAAACTCTCTCCGGCGCAATTCACTCATACATGGCCATAGACGCAGCAGTGGACATTCAACTAACTCTATGGCGGAGCAAATAACGGAAGAAAGTACGCGTCCAGATAAGAGGTAATGATAGGTCCTCCTTCCCATGTGGACATCCTGAACATGTTTAACGATAACACCTTGGGCCAATCGAGCGGGACAGTCCAGGATAACGTATTTGGGTGCCCACTGACAACATATTAAATTAGTTTCCTGTAGCCATCAGCCAGTCCAACATGACATAACACAGCTCTCATCTCTTTCTGTCTGATTGCAAATTCTACGTCAAAAACTCAAAAATATCATATTATGTGTAAAACTTGGCACGGGAGGACAAGAATATGTGAAGACTGAACGTCCCATGGGGTCGTACTTATTTTCGTATCCACGGAGGCAGAGGTGATGGTTACAGCAATAATTTACTTTGTTATAGAAGATAACAGCGGACGGACGGGGGATGAGAAGGGCAGTGAGAGAGTCACAACAGAATGATACAAAAATATATTCCGGCGACAATGGCATCAGCATCATGATGACGAAAAGAAAGGAATGAAAGCCAGTATGGCGACGGCGACGAAAGTCAGTGAGCTTTGGAGAAACGTGATGTTAAAGAGAAAGGAAAGGGCAAAGTGCGTTTTGATGTTGTGCCTGCGGGAAGCCTCATCGTAACAATAGCTCCAGATCTTCTCCTCCAAGTTCTGAATAGATCCCCTACCATTGTCAACGCAGTAGCAATAACGCCAAAAGTAACACCATATTTCTCACAGGCATAAATACGCCTACATGTTTCACCAGCCTCAATATGAGCTTGTGCTGGTGATGGAATGAATATACGTACGTAGAGACTAAATGGGAAGTCACGTGAGTTCAGATTGCTTCCGTCTCTCTAGCTGGCAGTATTGCAGATCTTTTCTGCCTTTCAACCACACACAGGCCTCAGAACTACTTTTTGCTCAATGATTTCCGTTTTCGATACTCAGCATCATGCTTATGGCCCAATGTATGATGTTGCAAATCGTGTAATTGAACAAATTAAATTAAGCTTCTATTGTACTCGAAAATCTGGTGAAAACGTCCTGATAAAACAATGACGAAGGCATAGAAGATAAAAAGTCAATTATGAGGGCTTAAGTCACATATCCTAAGCTGCATCAAAAGGAGTTAGAAGTGCGGCTTAAGGAAACTCTTAATCCTCGCCGCTTAGTCAAAGGCACACACACAAAAACAGAGGCAGTGAACACGCATTGGGTAGCTTTCCTTTAATATGCTTTCCTCTTCAGCTCCTCTCGTCCAACTAATCTCCTTCCTTGCTTTTAGACATCACTAGCCTCAAAGGAACGAGGAAGAGCTTGGGGGTGCATGCTTTCTCGTTCTACTTCCTCAGAGTTAACACATATCTCTGTCCTCAGAGACGAACAGCAGAACGACTGAGTGATATACTAGAGTTAGTTGCTAGCTAATTACGCTGATAACTACAGCCACAAGAGCACAAGAGAAAGCCGAGGCCGCTGTTTCCTAAACTACGAGGAGACTGACGACTTTCAAACTTTGTAGCACACATGTGGCTTTCATCTAACTTATCATCACTCTGCCACGTGCCGTTTCTATTATTATTGATGTCCGAATGAAGTGCACGCTAGTACTTTCCCTTCCCATCCAAGGATTTCGTCGTGGTTATTAGGGCAGCAGTGATGGAGGGTTGTAAAAGTAGGACAGCTGATGTGCGATAGTGAAGATAAAGCAAAGGTCCATTTATTTTTATGAAGAAAATAATTGGCATTGTCTGAATTCCTTTCAGAGATGAACATCGTGCGGTTAGATTGCTTCAAGGTACGACACAACCCCATTGCTGCCCTTCTGACCACATCACCTGCTGGCTACACTGGCAGCTTTATTGAAACAGTTCTAAAGAAAAAGCGAATGGAATGGATATACATTAAGCAAAACCAAGGTTGCCACCACCATTCTGGTAGTTGCCGTCTTTTTGCATGTAAACCCATGACGTTATACTTACAGTGAAAGCGTGGAATTTCATCTTTTGTGTCACCACGTTGCGTTCTCACATGACAGGAACAATGTGTCTCGCATTTACTACTTATTAGATCACAGTCCTTAGAAATAGGATAGTTTCTCCAATCCTACCTCACCCTTTCGAGCCATTCCTTCTCAGCCTTTTGTATTAGCCGATTCGAGGCTTCAAAGTAGAGCATCGTAGAGGTCGTGTTGCCTTCAGAAAAATTCCTCAGAGCCTTTTGCCGGCTTTTATTGAAAAGGAAATTTCACAAATCCTAGTTTGCAACTTGACCCAAATGTAGAATAAATCTGAGCCATCCAAATGTAATGTTTTGACAGGTAGAAGAAAGGTAAAACGAGAAGAAGAAGCGAAAAGGATTACGTACAATTATCAACGAAAAAAAAGAAGGAAAAAAAGAAAGTAAAGGTGGCTTGCATTACAACAACGGAAGCATTCCGTGCTTTTACTTTTTCGCTCAGCTTTTCCGACACGAACATCCAAGCGGTTAAATATCAGACGGACGTCTCTGTTCCTGCTTTTCTCGTATTGGAATGAAACCCTCATTCTTTGACCTCTTTAGCAGGGATTCCCCTTTAAAGCCACGTGCACTATTGTACACAACATATGGAGAAGAAGTCTACACCCAAAAGGACATCCTTTTTAACTTTTCCCCCCTTTCCTCTTAAGGAGGAGAGAATGACTTACCAATCTGTAATTTCAATTCCACGAAGGATACTTGCACTCGAGATTTGCTTCACTACGTCAATCTGAAGGGAATCATTTGTTGTTAGCATTTCTGTAAACATTTCTGAATCCAAAAAGGTGCACTCAAGGCAAGCCCTTGACCCAACCCCAGTACCCTCAACTTACGTCGTGCAGCGGTCGGCTTTGGGCCGATGTACTGGCAGGTACATTGGCCGTGAGAAAACCCTACACAACATCCTTGATGGAATTTCCGTAGCATGAAATTCTGCAAGCACAGCAATGCAATAAGCAGAACCTCATATGTTGGATGGGGTAGCGACGAACAGAGTGGAATGTCTCTGTCTTTAATGCTGAGCCATCTAATTAGTGTCTTTGGCTGTCTAGCTCTAGCAGCATGGGCACACACGAGCTAGTGGAAGTAGAAAGCTAATTAAAGGTCTTGCCTCCACATGTCTGTCGGTTGGCAGTTCAAAGTACTACTGTTACTGGATGCGAGAAGTTTGTTGTCGTGCCTGTATGTGGCTATTGCCCGGCTGTCCTTCCATTAAAATCTACACTCTAATATAATCTTTCTGGCTTTCTCTGTCCATGTTGGGCCGAAAATTTCCCCAATTCCTCCATCGTCATCAGCTCCTCTCTATTCATTCTCTCTTGTGTATTCTTAAAAGAGAGAAAAGTGTACAATTAGTTGCTTGAGCCAGGAACTATCGCCCCCAGTTTCATTTCTTCATTTTGATTTCTACAGGGACAGTCTGGGAATGCTACGACGAGATCTCACAAAGCAACTATGTACTGTAAACTACTGCTTTTCCAATCACCATTAACTACTGCAGTGGAAACTTGCTATAACGTACATACGTATAACGCATGTATTCTGTATGACGTATGAAATCGGCGCTTCGTGCACGGTGCCTACGTGATAACACTTCAATCATGTCACAAATGCACTAACTCCAAATTTGGGTGAATGTTCAGGATGCCAAATCTTGTCGACAGGTTACATTACACACGGACGATCCTACAAGGGCACACCTAGGGTCCTGAAGAGGCAGATCTTCCCCATGTAGGCAAGCAGTCCTTGAGTTGGCATGTAGCTGGCTTGTCAGAAATCAAGACGCCACAAAACAGGCAAATTGGGCGCAGGAAAAGGACGAAAGAATGGATGTTGGTGCAGAATAGCAATTACCCTTGAGGTAGCAGTACAATTTCACACCAACTGAACGGGATAGTTTATGCCCCGCAAGCGAGCTCTCAGAGTGGATTCACAAGGGAGAAGGTACTGGCTACAGAGAAGCGAGAATAGAAGAAGAGTGAGTAGTTAATAAGCCTTGGCCAGCACCATCATCCTGATAATGATCATGAGCAAGTCTGGAAAAAAGAGACAGTTAAAGGCAATGACGATAATGGTAATTATGTTGAACGTGGAAGTAGTATGGGAATATTGGAAAGCTTGGGATTTGCTTGCATGTACCATGGCAAAGAAGAGAACATGACCATGGCTACGTATTGTGTCTAGTCAGGATTAAGAGGAATGAAGTACGAGGGAGTAAACTTTGCTCTCTCCCGGTCCTCCTCCTCCCCCTCCTGGTGCTTCATTCTTACTTGTACAGTATGATGATAGCAAAAAGAAAGGAAAAGAGGAGGCTGAGTAAGCAGACACTAACCGACTGGGGTTTTTGCCATGTCCGAGTTTATGAGACAGGAAAACATAAGGAAACAAAGTGTGTTTGGGAATGGAAGTGCAAGAGAAAGTTTTCATGCCTTTCACTCTCCATTTCCTGTTTCTCAGGTTTCCTTGCGGTTTTTGCGTACGTCATTCTTCTGACCATATCTCGCAGTAAAATATATTTTGCGGTGCATTTTCTCCTGTAGTAAACCGGTATTAAACTTGAGCTCCGTCTCACTTCAGTCACTCATGATATGCACAAAAGAACCTTTTTCCTGTATTTCACTCGCATGTAATGCCAAGTTGAGGCCTTTTCTTACATCAAATGAAAACAAACAGGAAATGGTTTGCAATGATGCGACCTTCTTGGCATACAATTAATAAGCACTTAAAAAAATGCGATAGGCACTATGAAAACATGCGATCTGCACTTGGGGTTTTGCTCATAAAAGCTATTTTATGAGCCAAACCTTAAATTTAGTCCTTGTTTGTCTGTCGCAATGGCATCATCTCTGCCTGAGCTACGAGCCCTTGAGTGTGAGGTAGTTGACACTACTCATGCAAGCATATTTTTGCCATAGCGTGCTTGAAAAGGCTTCCTTAATTCCAAGACGTGTGTAAAACCGTGCGCATAAGACACAAAAGAGGATCAGTGCGTCCAAAAAAGTCTAAGGCTGAGGAGGCCCTTGTCCAGGAGGACAGACCTACCAAGCGTTTAAATGCTAAAAAAATTCAATTAATAACCTAACTTTTGTACAGCTCATGACATGGACGTTTGATTCTAGTGCATATTCTG
This sequence comes from Bourletiella hortensis, assembly GCA_034694225.1. Taxonomy (NCBI): domain Eukaryota; kingdom Metazoa; phylum Arthropoda; class Collembola; order Symphypleona; family Bourletiellidae; genus Bourletiella; species Bourletiella hortensis. The sequence continues at coordinate 10,106 of JAQFYD010000970.1, forward strand.
TGTTTTTGAAGTGCCGATTCAGTGTTCAATTTTTTAAGTGCCGTTTATTGAGCCGCCTAGTGCGTATTAAGTTTTTGGCCACGTGACCTTCTAATAAACGCCTAGTGCAGATCGCATGTTTTCATAGTGCCTATCGCATTTTTTTAAGTGCTTATTAATGTATTGCCGACCTTCTTCAAAGGACCTGAGTTTCCGCCTTGGTCATTTTACGATTTCTCATATGATCCATAAGCACATTTTTATGTGCAAGTAATGAAACAGTGCTTGTATTGCCATTTTTCCGTCATCTTTATTCCTCCTCCAACGGAATAGCAGCGGCATGATTCAAAAGTCAAATTTATTGTCTTTCTCACTTCAGAATAGTCGAGAAAATTGCAAAGACAAAAGCTGGAATGAAGTACTTAGATTTGTTTTACAGTTTTCAATTTGAAGAGCGATTCTTGTACTTTTATCGAAAAAGGATTTACACAGATGTGAATGCAGGGAGGAATGAAACGGTAGGAACAGCACATTATTACAGCTCTTAATGCACGGACAGCTTCTTCATCCTTTTCATTCGATCCAAATTGGAACAAACGAAAAGTTGTGGTGACGTAGCTACATAAACAGTAGTCGAGTTGGATGATCCCACAGAAGTTGTTGAGAAAATAAATCTGAAAAGGAAATTTGTTTCTAGCCGCACGCATCACTTGCTGTGAATGATGCTATGGAAAGAAAACACAACTAGTTCGTCGTAGAATACTAGTTTCTTTGAGTGTCGGTAAATATCCTATCTTGCAATCAGTAACTGTATAAAATTCCATTTCCTTCTCCCGACAACTACTTACCACTAAATTGTATTTCTCTTTCTCCACAGGCTCAGCAGCAGCGTTACGCTCCATTCTTGTACATGTGAATCTTGCGCAAAACGCCGTGCAATGTCCATAACTTATGAACGACTGCGTTCTCCCAGCATCATGTAAGCATCGTTTCAAAGCTCTTAAAATGCACTATCTTCGAGAACATTCAGCTTAGTGTAACTGGCCTCAGTAACCCTAGAAACAATTTGCTGAATGTAGCTGCCATAGAAGAGATTTTGCGTTTGAAGCGCTCGTAAACAGACCTCGTATCCTGATTATTATTCAAATGAGATCAGTGAAAGAAATCAGAGTGAATGCTAAAAATAGATGTTCGCAACCAACCCATCGAGGGTCTATCACACCTTGACTGGCCAACAGACTGATCAGGAGTGCATCAATTCACTTTGTCCATTGAAATCCAATGGTCTTGATTATAAAGAATGATAATTCATGATTATATCGTCAGCAGCCTCTTTGGTCCTGCGGTTCATGAAATCCTTACAGCGTTACTGAAAAATATTCTTAAAAAATCTAGAGAATTCCGACTTATTCTTGGATGAACGGGTAGCAAGTTGTAAATAAAATTTGTCAAAGTTCCACTAGGGTAGCGAGTGCTGGTGGCCAACGGAGAGGAAAGAAAAACTTGCTTTCAATATTATTAAAATTTCCACCCCACTGCACTTGTTTGTAGTTTAACGTCTTGGACTAGGTATGCTATTTTCCTTCCTTTCACAAACACAAATCTCGTTATTTCTCGCATTATTAGCGTAAAAACATATTCCGTGACGAAAACAAAATTTTGCTCAGTTTTAGATTAATCCAAGGGGAACATCCCTCTCCCCTCATGACGAGGGGGAGGAATGAATAATAATGCACAAGGCAAAACATCAAGTTAAAACACTCCCACATGTCTAACAACTAAAGTACAATTATTGCGTGAGAGAAGTGGGCCAAAATTGAGTAATCCTTTCTCTATGCTTGGCATACTGATGTACAGGCTACCCTATGGTCAATTTCCGCAATAGTTAGGACTCCTGCTGCTTAGCAATGATAAGCCCTTTCCAACCCCTTTTCCCTCGAGAAATAATCCAAGAAAGTAGCCGCAGCTGTATCAGAAGGAAGTTACAGCTATACATTCACTCAATATAACGTCGTTCCGTAACCCGTAAGGCAGCTTTTTTCAAAACACACCAGAATTTCGTACAGTCGTTTTCTCAAAATTGATGGAGATGCAGACCATGATGATACTTCTCGCTTCTTGCCGGCTCATTTCAAATCGAGGATCGATCGTTTGCCCTTAGCATTGGCAGCACCAGCAGAAGGATAAACTTCCTCACTGTAGCGATTCTTTCCTCATCGGACTTGCATACAAAAGTTGCACTTGAATTTAAGTGATCAGTGGAGACGAACTTTGCACACTAAACCTTGACAACGCATCCCACATATATGTTCGGTGAGAGTTGCATTATTGGTAGCATTACTGCATTTGTGGGACTGTAAAACGGGCGTCGCAAACTTCTCGAGACGTAATGGAGCTTAATTCCGACTGTTCCGACTCACAAAACTGGCACATGTGGAATTGGGAACAGAATTTAAGGTTATTTGTATACTTTTGCTTTCAGAGCGAGAGACATGATGTGATGTATATTCAATAGAAGAGCAAGAGGTAAAAAAGTGCTGCACGCTAATCAAACAAGGTTAAGTGATAAAAGAGTACTATTTCGCGATTGCGTACATGGTGTGTTAGCACAAAAGCTTCGGGTACTTTCTCTTCTGCTTTTTAGCACGCAATAAATGCTTCTGGATACAAAGAGGGCGGGAAACCACAAAATATGTGACGCCAAAAGAAAAGGGAAAGTGTAGGCGGTTTGGTTGCTGTCGTTGATGCTGGTGGTTGGGGAGTGGAACCACGAAGAGTATAGAATGGAGGAGAAGTGGAAGATGAAATGGCAAGCTGCTGCTGCTCCATTTTTATCTTTGTGCTCTGCCGTCTATTGGGAAATGGCTTATGTGTGAGAGAGTCTGGAAATGGTGATCCATGCTCGGATGCAGAATAAAATTTGATAAGCGTCCAGAAAAAGAATTGTTGACCAACATTTGTGGAACATGTCGCAGAAGCACAGTGTTATCTTTACTTGTTACTGCTGCATCTTGTATGATGCTTTCTCAGTGGCTGTCTCGATCTCCCAACATTGAATCGATACGATGAGGAACAGATCCTTCATTTCTGCTGTACAGCCAGCGCGTACTTTGAAGACCACGAAGAATCCTCAATCGCTTGGCACTTGCATCCATAAGGTGGCCGGTATTTGATAAGGAAGCTTAGGAGGAAGAGGGAAGAAAATGTTTTAACAGGTTCTGTCGTCATCATACAGACAATTTGTATCCGTCTTGCTGTATCACTCCATGAGAGATATCTCCAGCACACGCACATAATACTAAATCTTCAAGAGTTCATAGGGAATCCTACCCATTTACCTTCCGTCTCCTCCTCCACCATGCTGTTCTTATCTCTAGCTCAGGCAAATGCTTGATCTCCCTCGGTTTCCCTTTATCGCGTGACAAATTTGCATTTAGGAGGACCGTCTGTAAAAAACTTGTTTAATCGAGCCCACAGAGTGAAAGCTTTCTGAGTTTGCCTCTTCGTTATTCATTGTGGCAGTCATGACAAAGTCATCTGAATTCCACACAGCTTCCCTCTCATCTCGTTTCTCCTGCTTCTCGGGCATCTCTCACTTCCACTACTGCAATTTCCTGCACGCAAAACAACACTTAGCTCAGAATCTGCGGAAGCAAGGAAGGAAACGAATGCTTAAGTTAGTTTAACGACGTTTACATTACTCAAGAGGGAATATCATGTTAATGCCATACTAGCACCGTACTACCACACAGTGCCGTACTAGCACCATGTGGAAAATTCAATATTTAACTACAGTTTGAAGTTGACTACAGTGAAAACTAGAGGATTCTGAGGTGTGGTTACATAGGTGCTTCATTAAAGAGACAAGAGACAGATGGGCAGAGAAATTCAAGAGGGGCAAATGTAGGGCCAAAGTGGCATTGAGATCCAGGACCATAATAAAAAGAATATAAGCGAATGTAGGTGTGCTGAATGTAAATAACTGCAGCGTGGAAAGTGGAGTACAAGACAGTAGGTCCTGCACCATAGGTGAAGCCCATTTGAAAAGCCCGAGCCCAGCCCCGGCCCGCCCGATGCCCATCGGGCATGGGCGGGCTTGGG
>JAQFYD010000971.1:0-14178 GCA_034694225.1 Bourletiella hortensis
TTACTGGAGTTAACTACTATTGTTGTAGGTTTCCTTGCAAAAGGACGAGGTAATGTTATAAGCCATTTAGATGAGGATGAAGTGGAAGTTACGTGAATATGTGGACCACCTAAATGCACGAATATTCGCATTTTCACGTAAAAAACTTCATTGAGAAAATATAACAGCTGACAACTTTTTCCGCAGTTCTGATGCAATGCTTCCACTAAAGAAAGGCAACCCTCAATCTCAGCTGCCTTTGCATGTATCTAAGTTCAGCTACGTACTGAATATTAACATTTTATGGAACGGTAAACACTGATTTTGCATGACACAACCACCGCTACTGCATATCACTTTTAGCTTTGTGTTGCTGAGGTCTGTGCAGGATTGAAGGCTGACGGTAGTGATGAAGCCAGTGATGTCGGAATCTGATCCGAAACATGAATACCGATTTTGTTCAAACGTCGGAGGCAAAACTGTTTCAAGCTCTCTCCAGCCCTGAAATTTAGAGAAGCGAGAATAAGCAAAGTTCGCCATAAAGGCAACGTAATGCACTCTTCAAATTACTTACTTGTACACCGGATGTTCAGAATGGTTATAAAGGCTGCAGTTTGAAAACACCAACATGAGGTCGGAAATAAATTCTTCATTACAAGTGTACACCATAGAGTTCAATTTATACTTAATTGTTCCTAGGTCCATTGGTTCCTTGACGATTTCGTGATAATCGGGTGCCTAGAATTAAAAATAAGACATGAGTAATACAGTTATCACCAATCAAGCCAATTTGAAATAAAGAAAATTATTCGAGGGATTCAGCGCGTGTGTGATTATATACTTCGTCAAAAGTAATTCCGAATCCATTATTGTAAGTCGAAAATTAGAACAAATTAATAAAATGTCCCAACTTCGTATTAGACTACTTGCTTTCTAGCGTGCTGCTAGATCAAACAATGACTAATTTATATCATTGGGAGTTTAAAGGAAGAACGTCGGATGATCCCTCGAACCGTTTCGCCAGAAAACTGTACACCAAGTGCCTGCCTCTCACCTCCACTTTGCTGACAGGTTTGAGAAATGGCCAAGCATCAACATGCTTCATCACATCCTTGAGAAGTCGATCAAGGAGGACATTGTCCAACTCACCATTCTGGGAACACTGATTCGTATTCATTCGCTGGAGTCGCGTTCTTTTGGGACCACCCCCTGGTACGGATTCTCCTGTTCTTTCATCGCTACTTTCATCTGAGTCATCATCATAAGTATATCGCTTTCTCTTCCCTCCATTACCAGAGTCATTAGAATTCTCACTCTCTTCATTTTCTTTGGAATCACTACGGAGACGTTTGGCCACTTGTGCGATCCGCTCAGCAGCTGCGGAGGCTGACTTTCTCTTCCTACCACGTCCTAATTTTTCCTCGTCAAAATCACTATCATCTTCATCACTGTCGTCCACGAATTTCCGATTCCTGCCGCCGCTGCTGCTAGATGGTCCTCCGCTTGATCGGGTCCCGTACACAGATGATGCCTTTGAAGCTGATGGAGCAAACTTAACTTTAACCTTAGGTCTATCCTCTTCCTCTTCCTCGTCTTCTTCTTCATCTGAGCCTTTTTCACTGTTTGATTCACTGTATCCATTTTCTAAACAAGGCCAACCATAATGAATGATGATTCTTTTGAAGAACATAAAGAGAAAAATGGCTTGACTTACGTAACGCATGGCCATTCTCCTCATTCGTCTCATCATCGTCATAAATATCATCAGTGTCCTGGCTTTCCTCAGCAGTTTCTTCAATATCTGATTCTTCATCCTCTTCCTCCTCCTCACTTGAGCTAGAACTTCGCGCTGCAATCCTCTTCTTCTTACTTCCACCCTTCCCTTTTTTGCTACTTTTAATCTTTTTTCCATTCTTGGTACCGGAGGAGCCACTGCCACTACAATGTGGACAGTACCACGATCCACGTGGGACACGGGTTTTGGGAGGATCAAGGCACTGGAGATGATACAGCCGAGGGCATTTATCGCAACAAATTACTTGTCCACCGAAGCCACAAACTTCACATACTTCTATGTCAACAAAAGAATCCTCTAAATCCATTGGACCGATATCATAGTTCATTTGTGCCTTGTTCCTCTTGCTACCTTCTCGTTCGTTATCTCCCTCGTCGTCCTCTTCTTGTTCTTCTTCTTGATCGGATTTCTCTAACTCGTCTTTAATTTCATCATCAGATAAATACTCTTTCCTCTGGCGCCGGCTTATCTTCGGAGGTGGTTCCGGTGGTCGGCATTCGGAACAGAACCAGTCTCCTTTTGGAATTACCTAAAACGAATCCAGACACAGAATGTTAGTTCAAGTAGCGTACTTAGTTTTATATCACTCAATCAATATTTCTTTCTCTTGATACCTGTAGAGGGGGCTTAAGACAATACGCATGATGACCCTTGTTACACTCATCACACAAAAGCATATTATCCGGATCTCCTTTCCTCCGACAAATACGGCACCGGGCATTTAATACTGAACGAGACCATTCGATACTGTTATCTGTGTATATAAACATACAATTTAATCCAACTGATCAACTCAACCTAAGCTCTTGGTTATTACCACAATCCAGCTTACCTAACGTAAACAAATGCATAAAAAGTTGCGACAAACTCGTTGAAGCCATCAGAGATAGCTCCCAACGCTCCAAGGGGCTCAGTGATGTTCCTTTAATCAGATCTGCGGCCTTTCCTTCCACTCCACTGGATTTGTTCTTTCCCTTTCCTTCGTCCTTCCCGACTATAAATAAAATTTCAGTTAGTCCCTCCAGAGCGAAAGCGACATATAATCCTTCCAGATTAGCTCTGGGAAAGGTAAGTTTTCAGCTTACTTCCGAGTGGTCGTTTAAAAAATTTAGGCTCAATACTCTGACGAAATTGCAGAATAGCACAAGCGAGATCCTTGACAACGGGATTGGACGGAAAGATATCTACGGGGCGATTCTCACCCAGACCTGAAGATGACGTTCCCGCAGTTGACTCCTCATCTTCCTCCTTGGATTCACGGCGCTGAGTTTTTTCTGTTTATAAATAATTAAACACTTTAGAGTCAAGCAGTCACGAACTTTCAGTGTTTACTGAAATGAAGAAGGTTGCCTTTTTAAGACAAATGCCTCAGAGGTAGTGACGAACTAACTGCTATTTTTCATTGATTTTCAAAACCATTTGATTGTGCATCATTGGACAGAGTTAAAGTAGTCGTACAATTACACAGCGGGAATATTATCACTTACCATTTTGAGATTTCTCCCGCTCCTTTCTAACGGACTTATTTTTACCCCAAGTAAGATCTTCTTGCTGCATATCGTAACCTCCACCCTCGATAGCTTTTCTCCAGGTTTGTCTATCTTTAACCTACCGGAAAGTAGCACAGTTAAGAATGCACAGAATGAAAAATGAGAATAATTACGCTACCTACAAAATCAGTAAAACTTAAGTACCTTGAGGGAACCCAATGTGCCCAAGTAAACCTTCTCTTCCATCTCTAAAATCAAATCTCTTAATTGTAATTCAAGAATTTTGTCAACTGGAGTGCCCGCAGGATAGTTTAAGTTAGGATCTAAATGTTTTGAGGAAGGCTGTCTTTGCGCTTTTCTTTCCGCAATCGAAAGCATATATTCAGGGTAATCTTTGTCCTTGTTTAGTTTTGTAACGGGACACCGTTTCAAGATATTCTGAAGTCCCTCCTTTTCATCACTGAGAAGCTGCTTCAATTCCTTTTCTCGTATTCCGCGACTTGTAAGACCCTCGATAAGGCTATCAAGTTGCTCAGCGCTCCAGTAAAAATACCACTTGGGTCGTGCCGCAGAGGTACTATGGACGCTACAAGTGCTAGGGTCTCCAGAGCATACGCCAAAGACCTCTGGACGAGGAGGAACATCGCGAGACTTAGAGGAAGCTTGTTTCTTCTTTGGACTCTTTTTCGGAGAATTTTCTTTGTCACTTCCTTCCTTATCAATCTGTTTCAACTGAATTGCAAAGAATGATTCCTTGTAAAGACATGAATCCCCTCTCTAAGATATAACCGTAACTTAATCAAGACTCGTTACCTTATCGAAGTTTTCGCGTACAAAATTGACATCGTTCAAATTAACATCGGATAAGTATGGAGTTGGGGACGGCAGACATGTGCCGACATATTCATCATCGTGCTCAACGAAAATTCCTGCCACCGTGTTGAATATCCAATACCTACGGTACGCTCTGTCACGCCCAATTGGATGAATACCTAACTTTCTTTCATGTTTATTCATGGCGTCCAGAAGCTCAGCTTCCTTCCAGAGAGTTTCCTGTTTTCGCTTAGCAATCTCTTTATCCTTCTTCTCTATTAAAGCTTCAATTTCCTCATCCGTCAAAAGTGGCTTGTTAGATGGAGGTGGCTTTGGCTTTTCAGGCTCCTTTCCGTTATCGTCACCTTCTTGTTCCTTGTTTTTCTCCTTTTCGGGTTTCAACGAATTGGGATCCGGAATCACTCGATCTTGTCGGAGTTTTGCTCTATGTACAGAATTATAATTATAAATAATCATGTCGTACACAGTCGGTCAATATTGCAATTTCCAGTATTTCATGAAACTCAGAGGTAGTGACGATAAAGAAGAAACTTATCATGTGAATCAAATCTTTAGTATGCATCATTGTTAAGCAGAGCTAACGGAAGAGAAAATAAAAATAAAATCTTACTTCCACAGCTGGTCCTCTGCTTCTTTCCGTTTCTCTGCGGCTTGTAGTGACCGCAGCGTCACTCTGGATTGTTTAAATTGCTCGAAACTATCTTCCATTGCTTCTCGCACATCATAGAAGGTTAACATCTGGCCAATTAAACACATCAATAACTTCAACTTTTCCGCCATGGACAAGTCAAAAACGCTTCCGTGGCTCAAGGTCTTAATTATCTGAGGCTCCTCTATTCGCAGTCTCAAGCCGGGGTCATCAAAACTGTCGTAGTAACCACGGTAGCTATACCTAAAACACGAACAAACAACTTGAGCTGCTGAGTTATCTAAATACGAGATGTTTCGGTGCTAACAGAAGATCAGAGGAAATATGTTCTTTGTGCCACAATTTTCTACTCACCTCCATTTAACATCCTTTTCACTCGGAAGTGCTCCAGAAGACAACAGATGTAGCCGCAAAACTTCAGTTAGGGTTAGGTGGTCTAAATTCAATTTGTTCAGAGGCGTATTCTGATACATGGTTGACCAGGTGGCAGCAGCCGTAGCCTGTCTGATCGCTTCTTTAGCGGAAACATCGGTGTCGCATTCGTCTACGTCCAGCTCTGAAAACATTAAGTTATTTCTTCAGCAACCCCGTGACAATTCACGCCATTATAGTCTGACACAAACTAATTGCCTCAGAGGTAGTGACGAACTAACTATTATTTTTCACTGATTTTCAAAACCATTTGATTATGCATCATCGGACGGTGTTACAGTAGTAGAACAATGACACAGGGGGAATATTAATATCATTACTTACCTACTGCAGCAGCAGTATCGTGACTGATTTCTGACTGCTCCGCCTCCTGAAGTCTGAAAATCGTCCTTAACAACAGCTGCAACATGTCACTGAATGGACCAGCAACTTCGTTCGCCACAAGCGCTTTTTCCAATAAGTCGAATGTAAGTCCATTGCTAAAGCAATCACGAACTTTAAGAATGTTCGAGTAACAGTTGAAATATTCCAACACAGCAACGAAATCTCCGAATAAGTGATTCGGAATCTGGCAAGAAACTGGATCTGCAGGTGGGAGGTCCTGTTAAATACACGAAAATTCTGATTACTCCGTGGTCCAAGTTAAAACAACGGTCGAGCATCCGGTGATTCGAAATAAAATGTACCACATTACCTTAAGATCCTCTACTTCCAGATCTTCCTTCGGTTTGAACCAGAGCTTCTTAAAGTCTGCAATCAACTTCTTGTCTCTTCTCACTTTCTCCCTTTCCTGTGCCTTCCTTTCCAATTCAATCTGCTTCAACTCCTGGGGCGAAAGCTTTTTCTCTTTCTCTTCTTTTTCCCTACAAGTAAAAACGACGAAACAAATCAAAACGCGCCACGGCCGACAAGAGCATTTTACATTTTGATTAGAATAATGAAATTACGGTCGCCCATCCGCCTAATGCTAACTATAAGTGTAGGCGACAGTCAACTTCAAGAACGTATAAAAAAATCGACAAATGCTAACTTTTTCGGTTTTGGTCCAGGCTTCTTTCTCTCCTTCTGGACAGGGGCAGCACTAGCAGGCCCTGACTTTCTCTCATTTCCACCTGCTTTCTGTTTTTTCGAGGCGACGGCATCTAAACTCTTGGCACGCTGCTTTTTCTTCCCCTCTGCTGCGACCACATCTTTCTTCGACGCCTTTGCTTTCGGTTCGGACGACACCTTCTTGGAGGCGTCTTTCGATTTTCTTCTATTATCCTCATCCGAAGCCTTCCCTTTGGACTTATTCGAGGGATCACTCTTTCCAGAGGGTGTTGACGATATACTTGCGCGAACAACAGCCGGAGTCGATTCAAATTTTGGGGACGGACCCACGAAAATGTCTTCAAAGCGGCAACTATGTAGACCTAGTGCCTTGGCAATATCATCCTGTACAAAAGATTATTATTGTTATCATGTCATTCATGAGATAACAGGATGAAGCTCAATTTTGATGTCAACAGTTGCCAACTTGTTACCTTTATCCGCCAATAACCAGCCTTTTCGTCATATTCTGTAGCAAGCTTAAGCAAATACCGACACTTATCCCGAGTAAGTACGGTTTTTTCCCGCTTAACATCGATTGCCTCAAGAACATGTCTTTCATTAAGGTTTGGGTTATCGGGATCAGTTTCAACAACTTCATACCGAAACAAGTCCGGAGCGGGGCCCCAACTATCATCCCTGCAAGAAGTATGACAATTAATAAATGCTAGCGTTCAATGGTATTCCGAAACCAGTACTCCGTGTGATGCCTAAAAAAACATCATGTTGAAACTTACTTCAGGTAATCATTGCGCTCAAACTCTCCTTTAGCAATCTGTTCCTGCCTGTAAGTCTCAATTTCGTCCTTGGTTGGGTAAATGACGCGAGTAACACGAGAAGGGCACCTAGAAACAGCGATAAAGTTTCATATATATATAAACGCTCTTGCAGGCACGCATACACAGGGCAGCAAAAATATGCTGGCTGCACAACACACGCATACAATCTGCTCGAATCGCAATGTTCTATCAGGTCTACCACTACCAGTGCGAGCAGGTGCTCATATCAGCAGTGCTCACGCAATAGGTAGCCATACACGCTCCACCGTACATACATACATAACATACATATGGATCTACCTATACTGAAAGCACGCTCGAAACTGCCATTACTTCGCTCACTTACCACAACTTTCCTATGACACTGAGGACGACTTCATCTTTAAAGTACCTCTCCCTTGCGTAGGCAAATACATCTTCATACACGTCTAATACTTTAGCCCGCTTTGTCAACGTAACTAAGTAGAATAATGCCTTCTTTAACTGCAAAAAAAAAACATTTTTATTATTTATCTTGGACCATGTTTATCACCTTTGATATTTAATTTCCTTAGATGTGTCCCAGACTTACTCCTTTAGGAAACCCTTTGAGCAATTTCTTAGCTGCTTTTTCACTATCTAGGGCCTCTTGAAATGTAAGATTCCCTTTGCCAGTCAAAGAACATGACCATACAAGGGAGTTGCATACGATCATACGATCAAAATATTCACTGTAATCCAAAACATTGTCCTATATAAGAATCTTGTTAATACTGAGCTATAAGATGAATTTGAAGACACAAACTTACTCGTAATCTCGGAATATTTCATTGGTCAGTTTTAAGTAAAACACTTCCTCATCCGGTTTAAGGTCACCCGGTGGCTTTATTGGGACAAACTGTTGCCTTTTTAACATAGGCATGTCGACGTCTATTCATGTACTAAACGCTTCTTCGAATAGAATTTTCAACTGCACCGAATGCATCAGTTCATCTCAAGAATGTATATAAGAACTTAGTTCAAAAATCACAAACGCCACCGTTAGCTCTCACGAGATCCATGCGAGCCAATAAAGGAATGCTGCACACTGCTAAAGGACTGTCGATGCTATAACAGCAGAAGTACAGATTACAACCTTCAGCAGCAGTTGCCTATGGATTTCGTTCACTTTCAACGCAGTTTATTAGGAATTACAACAATCCCTGGACTCCAAATTAGTGGGACCAAGTATCTGCAAAAAACCATGTCAACATTTTAGTTCTCCTTACAAACAATTTTTCTGTATACCTGCCGCACTAACGCAATGACACTATTATATTTAAAATCTCAATAAGCTAAGAAATCCTCCAAAAACCTCTTCCTCATTGGGTTTACGTATTTCACTACAGAGAGCTTGCTCCGAAGCTTTTCAATGCCCTCCCCAAGCTTACGTAACTGCGAACAAATCTCAACCTACGTTTCTGCATTTCATCCGAGCATTTCTCCTTCACCGAATTTATTTATACATCCTACAATAAAGCTTGTATCCACTAAAGTTTTGAAAAAAAAATCATCACAAAATTATTTTGCCGCGAAAATTTCAAAAAACCACCTGCTAAGCCTGCTTAAGTCTCTAATGTACAAATTGAAGGTACCGGCAGCGTAATTATAGCCAGTGGTTTCATATTTAACACTACAATCCAAATTTATCGTTCCTCTCAAAATTTTCAAAATATTCAACAAGCTTTCAAAATCCATCATTTTTATGCTCTGATTGCTCCAAATGTGGTCACTTACATGAAGCAACAACTACGCCGAGAATGTTGCTCGAAAAATCAAACTATTTTTGTAATAATTTCCTCAAATTATTATTCTGTCGTAATATAAACTACGGAGTTTCCTTCCTTCCGCACCACTACTGTCCGCAACGAGTCTTTTAATGATGGAGCGCCAGCTTGATTCTCCTTCACAAGAGCACAAGCAACCACTCCGCAGCAGCAGCAGCAGTAGGAGCAGGAACGACAACGAACGTCTAAAGCACTGATCTCAAACTCAAGCTACTGCAGCAAGATAGAAAATCTTGAATGCCCTTGATATTCACCTTAATTTAGACAAAATGCCGGTAAAGTTTCCGCAAACTTGGGATGACTTCGCTCCAATATATTTCCAAGTGTAACTAGGTATTATCAAAATTAGAAAATTCTTCGGAAATTCTTCGTTTTTCAAGTAGAATTTCGAGAGCTGTCTCGGAACTACGTCCGTGGACAAAGCTACCCCTTTCGAAAAGAACGAAAAAGAAGGTCAATATCCCGCGTTGAGGTTGAATGGGCGGGAAATTGAAGAGATCACTGGCCAAGGATGACTGGAAACATTGCCATGATTCCTCTGCCTTTGTTCCATCGCATCGTTTCTGCTGAACTGGTCCCGGGGTCATAGGTCATATAGAAATAGAACCGTGGCATGATATGTCATGAAAATTGATTCAATTCCTTGATTTATTGCAATAGAACAGAGCCACTGAATCGGGCAAAAGTTCACCCATCTGATCCAGCGGAATGGGTATGATTCATTTGAGGTTCTAAGTCTATATGGGGAAGCCAAACTCAGTATTAAGTTTGTTGTGGTAATTAAATAGTGGTAGTTAATTAGAATTAGGCAATCAAACGCCTTAAACGAGTAAGCTGCTGTCGGGCAAGATCCAGCAGCTCCTGATTTCCTGTTATATGCATCCCGCAGCTTACAATGTTGAGTGTCTCCAGGCTGGGACATTGTGTAATCAGTGATGAGAATCCTGTGACGCTGAGCTATGGATAAGAGATGAATTTTAGGACGATCATACAAAAGATGTAATGATAATCCATTGCAATTATGTCATGAAATACCTGCCAACAAGCGGATAAATCTAAATGCTGAAGATTTGGTAATCTAAGTGCCAGTCTCCAACTTGCTTCTCCTAGTCCTTCACATTTGGCGAGACTTAGGGTGTGCAGATCTGAAACAAGTCACACAAATGAATGCAACAATTACTGTTGCTAGGCAGAATACTAAAGGTACAGTATAAAGTATATTTGAGTAATTTGCTTACGTGTTAGTCGGGACAGACACAACCCTGGTGTGGAGCAAGGGTTTCGGTCAGCTATATCGGATCGACGCTTATTAGTAGCAGCTGATGGCCTCCAGTCTAGCTCATCAATTTCGGTACCAGCTAATCCTCTGTCGGTTATTTTAGAGTGACATAGTTTTAATACTTTCAAGTTTGGTAAATAGGCTATAATTTTTTGCATCACGACGTCTGTCAGAGCGGATCCACAGTCGCCGAGGTCAAGCTCCTCAAGCTGCGGAAGCACCTCAATGATACTGGACAAGATAGCTGCCTTTTCTGCATTGTTGTAGTTCATGGCCTGAAAATGCACATTCATTAATGAAGGATTAGATCCGCTGGAATATTAGATGGCAACTTGTAATGCTCATAAGCTCATACATAAAACGGTGTAATTCCTCTCATCCTCAACACCTTCAGTTTACGTAAATGCGAGAAATCTTCAGCGTTGGATTCCAAACTAGCACATGAGCTAACATCAAGAAGAGTAAGATTTGGAAGGGCTTGTAAAAATTCAGTCCGGCGTACGTCGCCACAACCGCGCATGACTAGGTGATTTAGGTTTGACAGGTACTGCAGGTTTACACCGAATTGGCTGGGGTCGATCTTTGAACAAGCTGAAAAAGAAATTCTAAATTCAATCCAGGAGTTACAAAGGCTAATGGAAGAACAAAATCCCAAAATTCTCACCAATGTCCAGCCGCTCCAAATGCTTCTGAGCTGAGATGAACTCAATGAAGTCACTCTGTTTGATTTCTACGCATTTGTTCAGACTAATAGATTTCCAGGTGTACTGAGCTGGATAGAAAACAAACAGTAGTAATGTGTATCCGACAGCGATAGCTCTTTTTAATAAAGCAACTTACAAGCATCCATTATCAATCGCAGCGCTTTCATATCCAATCTAGTTTCATCGAAAATTAGCTCCTCCATGAATTGAGCTTGAGGTGTAGACAGGTAGGCGTACTGCAGCATGTGAAACGTCAAAATGTTGTCACTGAAATCCCTGACATTTTCCCCGCTCGATTCCCCGCGGAAGGCGTAATTACTAAAAATTTTATCTGCACCAGACACAAAAATATCCATACGAAAACGTAAAGCACTCAGCCAAATAAGAAGAAACTTTTGATAAAAAGCACCGCGTGGACTCACCTCTTGGATAGAATCGGTTGAATACAGCTTGCGTAAACGACATCTTCGTCTCCTTTAGATTAATCGATCGAAGCCGCTTTGATGAGGTGGCCAACATTAGAAGAGCATAATCATTCAGGTATCTGAAAATGTAGATGTTTACGAACTCAATCACAGATTTCTACTCCTTCACTTATTACTGCCGCACTACTGTCATTACGCATTTTCCGAGAGATCCAGTACTTCAAGGTTTTCCAAATCAAAGAATTTATGTAGATGAAAGTAGATCTTTCCCATCATCAAGTATTTATTGCAGTTTCTCAATCCAAGGTGCTTCAAGTTTACGCAGTGCTGTTGTCCACTCTCACCCTAAGAAAACCAATGCCACTCATTAAATATCATGTCTATCGAGCCATCAGAAACATCGAATGCATCCATACTTACCCCTCCTCCTAAAGACGGACCGAAAAAATTTTGCGGAAAGGTACAATCATAAAAGTCAATCGAAGTCAGCTGATCTCCATAGTTACCCCAAAATGGCATCGAATGTCTCGTGAATTCCACTGACTTGAAATACATTGATGTCCAAATCATGCCCAATGAAGACACATCCAAGAATTTCACAGGTTCCTCCGAGTGTTCAACTCTTAAAACCACCTTCTCAACAAAAGAGCTGTGGCAAGAATCAATAAAGTTTTGCCATTCCAAACAAACTTGTCTTGCAATCAGTTTGTCTCTGATACTCAAATGGCAAATGATCTGCTCCAACACCTGCAAACGACAAAAATCATCCTTTTGACTTCCAATTCTACAATAATGCAATTCATTCAAATTCGTCAATTATCATATGATAGACTTACTTCCGGTGGAAACAACAAATTTCCTTCCCGAACATTGGGGAAGCTTATCTCGACACCCATAGTGTCAACAATCCCTAGTTCACGACTTGTAAGCAGTCAATTTACATCAGAATAATTGTCCTTTTGCTTGGCGACTTGACGATGACTATCGATCTTCTTAAGCCCTTAGCCACAGCTCCTGTGTAACCTAGACAAGGACCAAAACCAAACATTTAAAAAAAATGACATTGATTCAGATACAGCAACGACAATGCATTGAACTGCTTAATTTTTTTCTCTAAAATGTGATTTCAAGTTTCAACATAAATGTATAGTGTAATCTACGCTCTTACAAAGCCTTTTGTTTGCGTAACAGTACAAACCTTTAATTGCACAATTTCAAGCGCAAAGTCTGACATACCTTGTGATACATTTATAGGTAAATATTAACGATGATGATGTAATGATGACAGAACTAACTCAGGGTCATCATATTAAAATCTGCAATGATGGCCAGTGCTGATACATGGCAAAATTTAATTGCAAAAAAGTTTGCATATGTATTTGAATACGTTCTACCCGCCATACTCGGTCCATAGAGAGTGGATGCCCATGCTCAATGAACGCATGAGTCTTAGCCAATCACGTTGTCACTAGGTAACGGAACGGCCTCATGGTCTCCGGTCTGCTGAAAGCACTGGCGACGACGTGCATTTTTTTGCATTAAGGCCGTCATCATCCACCGGAAAGATTACCTGCCGTGACCTGCAAAAAAAGTTGTTTTTTTTTGGCGAATTTCATTCGTTTTTCGGAAAGCCCTTCGTATTTTAACCAGCTGAAGCTGCTAGACAACCTCAAGCAGTTAACCAAGCCGTAGAATTATATGCCCAAGTTGAAGCTGAAGGAAACGAAGTCAGATTTAAAGGAACTAAGGGGGCGAAAGACGCTGTACAAACAGCGGTGAAGGCATTGTTGGATTTGAAAGCGACATAAAAGAGGTAAGGGTGATATTTAAATGGGGAAAATACACGAGGAACCATGGTGACAACATTATAATTTCTACACAGGTAACGGGAGCGTATTACGCACCAGGAAAGCCTCCGGACTCTGCTGTAAACTCAAAGCTTGTACCATCCTCCGGAAATTCAGCAGTTGCTACATTGTATGCTCAAGCTGCTGAACATCAAGGAAACAACGTTTTTACCATGGATGCCCTGGAGCAGCATACCTTCTCTCAGGTACTTGGTTTCGGGACTCAATTTTTAGATGTTTTGGAGTAAAATGTCAATATTGGTAATCTTTTCGATCTTAAGTAAATGTTTACTTGTTAGCTCCAATTTTTTTTCAAAACACAGGGGATATTCTTCAGGAAATGCAGAAAACGCCGTGGAGAGAAAATGGAAGGGGGCGAAGCATTCGTTACAAAATACTTTGGTGGGTTCGGGCCTCCAAGTGACACCATTGGCCTGCGGTTCGGCTCCTACAGAAGCAACTTGGAAAGTCTAAAAGAAATTCTAGAGGTAGATAAAAACTCTCTCGAACTAAAACTTTCGGCCATTGTTACGCCTTATATGAAAAGCCTGTCAACCCCGTTTTATAATTTAAGGACGCAACAAAAAAGTGGACCAATGGTTTCGTCAGACAAGTTGTGGACTTCGTCAGTAGCGCAAGGGACTCTGTGGATGCTTTAGGAGGTCTGGTGACCCCTATTGCATTTCTAGTTACAGGTATGTCATTGAAGAAGTTTATTGGATTGCCAGCAAAGCTGTTATTCCTATGTATGCAACTTGGAAACCGCTTTGCTAGAAAATTGTCTAACTTTTCAGGAATGCTCGGGAACGAGAATCAGCTATTGGTGGCTGATCTATTGGAGCATTTGAAAATAATATCACCACATGTGGCGGCGGTATCTTCCAGCAAGTTCACCAATATTAAGACCGCGTTCCAGAGTGTTTGTCAGCAACTGATGTGTGATAAGGAATACGCTGAAGGTCCGTCAAGCAGCAGCGAGGAGGATGAAGTCATAAAAAATCTGTCCGTGACAAACTAACGGAGGCAGACGTTGTTGCGCCGTCGCCACGTACTCCATAAGTGACATATAAT
>JAQFYD010000972.1:0-14177 GCA_034694225.1 Bourletiella hortensis
GTGCTGTTTTCTCGAATGGCATACTCGGAGGAATCCTGTGCCTGGTCGAATGCCTTGTTTCGTAGAGCCATGGCAGTTTAGATAATGTATTCACCATCGCCACAAACTACAACGAAGCGACCATTTATATTACGGGAAACGGTCTGGGGGTAAATATCACAGCTGTCCATGTCATTGACTGCGAGGGGAAGCCTTTCCCCGTCTTTGATTTCACCTCCGTCGGGCAGGGCTTTCAAGTTTGCCTGTTGGACTTCCGAGTGGCGGGCCTAAACTATTTTTCCGGTTGCGTCCATTGAAACTGCTGGTTCTTTACGGCCAACCTGAATGAAAATGTGTTCCGCATTGATTAAATTAAATTATTCCGGAAATTTAATGAAAAATATTAGGAAGGAACTTCTTGCCCTTACCTTGACCATGACTGACCCCTCGTCATACCCGACGGCCACATTATTCCAGCCTCGTAAACAAGCAATGGTCCAGACACGTTCAAGACCATAATTGAGAGTGGACTCTAATCTGAGTCCAGTCCAGTCTAAGTTGTTTGAATGCCACAGCCGAACAGTTCCGTCCTCACAGCGTATGAGGATGATGCGCAGCCCGCAAATATCAATAATTTCTTCTTTGATGACACAAATCCCACTGAAGTATTCCAACAGGACTTGCATAGCGTCTCCCTCATCTCTGCATTTAAGGAGAGCATCCTCGTTGAAATCTAATATTTCTAGGCCAGTCTGGAATGGGATTTTGGCTCCGTCGAAGAAAAAGCAGTCGATAATAAAAACGGCGCAATCGTGTGGCATGACACTAGAAACACTAATAATAAAAATAGACTGTCAGCAAATCAGCTACCAACTTCATGCTTTTATAAGGTGAATGGTCATTTACCTTTAAAATAGAGTTAAGAACCATGATAGGCAAATCATCCCAATCAAGCCCAACTTTACCAAATGTTTATGCAATTTGGTATAGCATTTCTCCAGCAGCGCGCCCATCACAGTTTGATCCACCAAGGCACCCACCACACATCGACTATAATAATCAGGCAATAATCTCTCACAGATTGAAGCCAGCAGCCAAAATTCTTCCTCTTCACTCACTGCCAGCGATGTTAGGGGTCGCTACGCATGGCCAGAGCTTGTTTGCGGAAGCCCTAAATTTGAATTAAAACGGTAATTAACAAAAACCGAAAAATTACCATTCGCAGTATTTGATTGTAACATTTCTGAATGAGGAAAACTGTGTATGTTTCTTGCCTGTTTCTCAAGGAAATGCGCCACACGAGTTCGTTGTTCTTTTGGAATCACCGGAAGCAATTTATCCGCCGTTTCCAAATCACGACGCATCACAACCACCCGGTATTCAAGCAAGGACAGAAGCAAGTAGTATACATCGACATTTAATTCCTTATCACCCAAGTACAGCCAATTGTATTTGGAAATGTAGCCCAGGAGGTACATGACGCGATCGAGATGGGAAATTGTGACGATTACCCCGTGAACATAGTAATTCAACGAGTTCAACCTGCTGACGCTTTTGGTGTAAATGAGGCAATTTCCAACCCAAATTTTTGTCTGAACAACTTCCTGCACTTCTCCCAGCACCTGAAAAAACGACAGCTTCAAATACATGCCCAACAATGAAATAATATGCGTCAATTCCTAGTCAGACTAATTTTTAAACAATTCATAGACTTTTATGATAGCGCTATACGAAACTCATTTACAACCTACTAAAACGACCTGTTTCTGCAGAAATTGCAATTTTTGCAATGTCTTTCTTCATTCACATTCATGCTATCTTCCGGCTGCTCCGTGGAAGATTTTCCGTCAGTTAAGTCAATCCAGTAGCGGATCCAGCGGGTGCTAAAGTGGCTTAAGCACCCCCTTGACCGTATATTTTGTATAGTAAACATGCTTGTTTTTATGCAAGTTTTAAGCTTGAAAAGGGGTATTTTTGGGCAAAATTTCACAAAAAATGTGCTTAAGCACCCCCTTATAAAATTCCTGGATCCGCTACTGAGTCAATCATTATGGAAGAGGCTTCATATCATCTTCATTATTTCTATTCCACACAGGGGACATTGGGCTGCTTCTGACATTAGTAACACTACTGTGAAAACCACTGGGTACGTGCCTTGTAGTTGTGGGGTTAGAATGTGCAACTACAGCACTCGAATGAGTCCCCTGAAATCCTCCGGCTATGATGGAAGGTAGAATCTACACTGCTTGGGCAATATGGCTTATGCAAGTCATCAACTCCGTGTTCATTCCACCTCCTCCTACCTGGTGATGAGCTGGCATCATCAGCCCCAAGTTTGTCCTTTGGCATCTGGATAACCCCGAATTTCCAGAGCGATTAATTTCATCCCTATTCTGTCGGCAGCTGTGAGAACATAAACGAGAACGACAAGTTGAAGTAGCTGTCATAGCTTTCACAGGAAGACAAGCATCAGCAGACGGAGAAATTAAGTCCTCTATTTTGCAGTCAAGGCTCGAAACTACGGAGTTGGCCGAACTAATCTGAAGTGTTTCTTTCGAATTCGGACGGTCAGCCTTCTCATGAACTGTTGCAGATGAAGCCGCTGATGGCAGGGCTGATTTCTGCCCCATCTTCTGAACAATTTTGGGCTTGACTTTGTGAGACGTCTGCAAATGAAGGCGGAGTTCTTTCCTAGTCCAAAATTTTCTTTCATACAGACTGCAACTGAGCCGAGAAATTTTTCGACCATGAATCCTCAGTATGTGGATTGCCAATGATGTGGGCCTTGGAAACTGCTTTGAGCATTCATCACAAAAGTTTCTTCGTTCGTTTCTCACAATTTTACTTCCCATGTACTTATTTCGATCACCTGTAATGGGCTTGCTGTGTTTCGGATGCGCTTCCACGCTCCACTAAACGGTTTCATCCTGTGGATCAAAAACCGCTTCTGCTATGCTATTTCTTGGAGAGGAGGTAGACGGACTGGTCACTGCGTTAACTGAGTCTGGTGTCTTGTTTTTAGTAGAAGCTGGGCTCACTCTTACAATTTTCATGGTCTTGCACATGTGACAGCCAAGTTTTGGTAAGGTATAAAAGCGTCTACGGCAAATAGCACAGGTAAACTTGGTGGAATTTAGCCGAACCGATTGCTGATTAGTTACAACAGGAGTGGGATCTATGGTTCTGCCCCCAATGGATCTCGTAGAACGAACGGAGATTGAATGCATCACATTTACAGAAGCTGCAGCCACCTCAATCCCATCTGTCCACTTTCGATTGGTGCCGGGAACATTAGAAGGTACAAGATCCAGTGCTGAAATATATATAGATTTTAAATCTGTATGCGTCTTTGGAATTTTCTCAAGTTCCTCAGTGGTTACTTCACGTAGCTTTTTCACTTTTTGCAGCTTATTTCTCGACTGACTAGGCATCGTGGACCTTTCAGCTGTTTTTGGAATAGCTCCATCAGCAGCATCTGTCCTGACCAGGAACACTATGAAGTCTTCGTGCTTGTTCCAACACTATCTTCCCAGCATCTCTGATTTTGAGCTTATGTTCCATTACCAGATGTCTTCGAAAAGTCTGTCTACAGAGGTAACTACTGGGGCACAGATGACACATGAGCTTGGAGCGTGGCTGAAAAAATAAACGGAAGATTCATGACAAGTACAGAGTGATTCAGTTGACAGAGTGACTTACTGACTAACATCAAACACATGTTCATTCCACCCCTCCTTAGTCTCCCGGCTTGTGGCCAGCGCATCCTCATCGAACTTCGATACAAAATAACTATCCTCCGTGGCAATGCAAACAAGTTCACCATTCTGGGACCAGTACACAGCCTGTGGACCAAATTCAATCCTTCGAACGAGCTCTTGAGTTTCCCAGTCGTAGAATACCCGGGCGGAGATGAACCTTCTTCCGAGGAGTAGCCACCAAAAATCCCCTGAGCACCAAATTCAGGTTGGAAGGCCTTCTTCTCCTTGAAATTCTTGTGCATTTTCACGCTGGTGCAGTTCTCCCTTATGGCGTATTAGGAGGAGTGATGTTGACAGAAGAATTCTTGTGCCTGGCCTGGCCGAATGCCTTAATCTTGAGGGCCATGCCCGTATTGATAATGTATTCACTATCGCCGTGGACTACAACGAAGCGACCATTTGGATTGTGGGAAATGGTTTGGGGATGAATCTCACAGCTGCCCACGTCCTTGACTGCGAGGGAAAGGCTTTCGCCGTCTTTGATTTCACCTCCGTCGGGCAGAGCTTTCTAAGTTTGCCTGCAGAACTCCAGAATTTGCCGCTTGCGTCCATTCATACTGCTGTATCTTCTCGGCCGACCTAAGGAGTAAAAATGTTTTAGAGTTTCGGTATTTTTGTATGTTTGTATTCTGAAAATAAAATAAATAATGAAGAGGAAGGAACTTCTTGACCTCACCTTGACCATGATTGATCCCTCGTCATACACAAGAGTCACATTATTCGAACCTCGCAAACAAGCAACTGTCCAGACACTCACGACCGTAGTTCAGAGTGGATTCTAGTCTGTAGGTGTTTGAATGCCACAGCCGAACAGTTCCATCTTCGGACCCAGTGAAGATGATGGGAAGCTCGGCATGAAAAGCCACAGCTGAGACATTTGAAGCATGCCCTTTCAAAGTTTGAACACAAGTTTTGTTCTGAGAATCCCAAAATTTCACAAGCCGATCGTCTGCGTCGAAATTTAAATAAAGCTTGTCCACTCCATACTATTAATCCACACAGTTAACTCCCTTTTCGTGGCGTTCCAACGTAAAGTGGGATGTGGCTGAGCCTAGCTGCCAGACCTTCACTGCACGATCGAGTGAGTTGGATGCAAAAGTATTGTTGTCCTTTGGATTAAATACAATCTGCATCACATAGTGTGTATGACCCTCGAAAAATGGTTGACATGACCAGGCCTTTTCCGAGTTCCACAACTTGACGTCCATGTCATCTGAAAAAAATAATACCAGGCTCATGATAATTCATAAAAAAAATCTGCGAATCTGCGAAAGCCACTGAATTTTTTCTACAAATTTACCGGAACTTGTAACAATGTAAGGTTGGGCAGGATGGACAACAGTACACCGAACATAATCCGAATGAGCCTCAAGTGAATGCACACGCTCTAATCATTAAAAACTCGAACATGAATGTCATCCGAGCCGAGAAAAGTTCATGATTCCAAATGTGAACATTCCCATTATACAGCGCCACTAACACCCATGGTTCAGTCAGATGTAAATCAGCGCATTTGACCTGGACTGATCTCCAGTCAACTTTTGCTTCACTTCAAGTCTGAGCGGCTGGAAAAATCAAGTACAAATACACACATCACATTTCCAAAATAATTTTCCTGAGCTCTTGTAATTTTGTTTTCTTGCATTACAGGAGTAAGGCGCGTTTGACTTGGCTTAATGTATGATTATCATGTCCATTTAAATTATATTTTTGTAAAAATATTTTCACCGAGAGCAATGACCTCAGCTGGTTTTGAAGCTCTACTCCATAAGTTTGGGGTTTCTGATTTGAGGGGAACTACTGCCACTAATATTAAAATTAAATTACTAACCTGGTATAAAAATGAAATGCGTGTTTAGAAATCAGCCTACTGATTTACCGTAATTTGTTAAAATTAGCTTTTACCGTCCCCCTCCGACATTCATTGGGTAGGTTGTATTAATTCAGCCTACCTTACCCGCCTTTTCAAATTGAAAATGATTTCAGATTGCGGCGCTGCGACACCATGGTTGGGCACTCACGTTCTTGCTCAATGGCCGCATTTACATGTTAGCGGTGTCGGAGCCGACCGCAACGCAATGTACCGCTTTGCTTGATCTTGCACTTCCAAGGCAGCCATGCTGTATAGCAGAGGGCGCCGGAGTCGAAATCATCAACTTTGGGACACTAGATCTCCGAAACTAATGATCACACGTACATGTGCAATACATCATTCGAAAACGGAGACACTGCGAAATCGCCTCCGCTAATTAAATTATCGCCTTGTGAGGCAACCAAAATATTGCCCCCCGCCGATTTCAAGGTGGATGACGTTCGTATCAAGTACTGCCTACAGGGCCTCGCTGATCAATTCAATACTGCCGAATATACAGCAAACCTATTTGCTTCATAAATTAAGTAATTTTCGGCAAATCTTAGCTGCAGCATTTATACGACAGTAGGTCGCCATGAAACATGATTTTGCAAGACTCCTGGACGAAATTTCTTGAATCAAGTTACTTGGAATAACTTAAATACAACGGTTCGGCTTTGCTGGACTCTTGGCCGTTGTGATCGCTAGTCACATGTGTCCTGCCTTCTTCTCAAGGTCCACCTTCCAAGGTCCCATCACTCTATGTAGAATCTTGGCGACAGTTCTGGAGCAAAATTTGCATCTAGCAAATTTGGTTAAAGGACCTTCGCAAGTGCTAAGCCACCTAAAGCCAACGTCAATAAATTGAGTCAGAGAATTTCCGCTGGCAGTGGCGTCGGATAATGGGGGGATCACGGGTTCGTGTTCCCGGCATAAAAAACGGTAGGGCACCCCAATATCACTGTGTTGTTTACTTGTCTGGCTATTGCATGTCTGAAAGTTCACCAAGCCCCAAAGCAATGTAGCCAACTTCATAAGATTCACATATCGCACTTTGCAGGCAAGACTTATTACTCAATTGCAAATGCTTTTACTCAATTCTAAGAGGCAAAACAGCTAATTTAAACACATTAAAGTCATATCATGTAATATTGTAGTCCTAGTGAATACAAGACGGAGATGGTGAAAAGGCCGGATCTATCATTCTTTTGCCAACGATGCTTCAAGTTCACTTAATTTTGCAGTCAAATCCTAAAAATTTGATAAGCGATTACAATGCGAACCCTGTGCTCAATGCTAGTACAATTTTCATCTTACTAAAATTTTTGAGTCTTGTATCGCGTTCAACTGCTCGTGCGATGTTATTTCTTTTCGAAGGCTCTTGAGCATTTCATGACAAGCTTCTCTTTGGATTCGCTGCTCTGTGATCACGTCTTCCTTTTCCTGTAGCACCATAATGCACCAAATTTATCAAACGTCAAGACTTTGACCTTTACTTTGATTATAACTTTGATTCACGACTACATGCTACTACAATTTACCCTGATAGTGAGCGAATTGCCCTGAATTTCCCCTTCTAGTCTCGTCGTCGTCATGTTCATCGTTTTCAACTTCATTTTCATATCTCGAACGTCCTACAACCATACGTAAGTTGAAATAGAACCCCTCTTAACTATACAAAAATATTGATTATGACGATTTATTACCCTTAAAACTCCGTTATAACGTTGCGCATATTCCAAACCCGAGTCCACAACCCATTTTTGTTTGATTTTTTTCTTATTCCGTTTACATCGCTTTTGCCGCCATGTCAGTGCCCGCTGTGGGACGTTTGGTGGTGCAGGATTTGAATCCATAATTTAGAGTCCAAAAAATCCAAATTAAGAAGGTTCCGCAACAGTTCGCAAGCAGCACAAGGTACAATAGAGATAAGAAACGTACAGCTTCAAATTTAAAAATTTTTTGTTGCGGCTGTAGAAAACGGCGGCATGTAATGCAAACATTATTTTTCAAGGAGTCCATGGCAACCTGTCAGCACAGTAAGAAATGGCTTGCTGCCAAAAATTGCACTGCTTTTTCTTCTTAATTTATGGGAGGATCAGATTGAATAAATTCTGTCGAATAAGATCATAGTTGGCTAGAACGCTGATGGTATTCACATCAATGACAGCGGCTTGGTTGGGACACTTGGGGTTGTCACCGATATTGCCCCATTGGTAGAACCGGCCAGTCTTGCCAGGACAAATTACGCTTGGGCCTTCGTTAGCCATGCAGGCTGGGCCATTGACACAGGAGTTGGCACTGCTGAGACATCCATTTTGCTTGGATGTAACATCAGCTCCAGCCAAGAAAGCTTCCGTTCTCTTCAAATTCAGACTCTAAACGGTTTTTAACTTTTAAGATAGCCGACATTTTCTGTTGATGCTCAGGTTGCTCAAAAAATTCGGAACTGAAAGCGGGTAACAGTTAGTTTTAGCGGGAACAAAGGAGATTTTTGCAAAACCGCTTCCACAGTGGCACCTACTTGCCATGTGGACTAGTTGATGGCAAGTTGAAGAAGTTTGAATTTTTCGACCCGACTAGAGACCGTGGTTTTGATTAAAATATACCCAGCCACAAATTTGAAGTTTGTGTCCAAATATGCAGTAGTGGCACGACTGTGGAGCAAAACGGGGACATGTCCCCAACGGCTTGGTAGGTGGATCAATGGCCAATTACTTGGCCAGATCACCAGAAAAATACGCCACTCTGGTTCAAATGCAGGAACGTTTTCCAAAACCGAGGCGTCACCTTTTTGGTGATTGTGAATGTTCCCTACTTATAAGTAACCCGAGCACGAAATTTTAATTTGTTGAAAGAATTTATGCCACACGCATGACTTTATGGAATGTTGTCCCCACATCCCTCATAAACATTCCGGCGCTACTGCAAATATGCCTACGGACTAGGACTCGCAAATTCCTTGACATTTCTATTACTTGAAAATTGAAGCAATTTTGAATTTTCGGCAGCGGCTTACTTGGTTTCCTCATAATTTCTCCGCGTCAGTCAAGTGCCTGTAACTCAAGAGCTCTTCGACCCTTGAGCAGTCAAGCAACCGAAATTTAAAAAGTCCCCTTTCGCCGGTATTTCAGAAATGGGTCTGCAAAGGCTGACACGTAAATAACGTTTGGAAACGTTTTAGTTTGAATTTACTGATGTTTATGCAATCTGCCCCACGCCGTATTTGTAACTGATGTTTCAAGCTATATTTAATCATCAGAAAATCCGGCTAAAAGGCGGTACTGCCATTTTGTTCTTTGATATTTGGAAGGGATTGCCGTTTCACTAGCAAAATTGGCTTGAAATTCCATTTGCCGACAAAACAAGTTAGTTGAAATTCTTCCGCCGGCCTCCCCGGTCTAGTCAATAGTGCCGCATGTCAAGCAATCGGCCTTGATAAAACCAAGCAATTTTCGGCAAATTTTGCGAGAAGCACGTATGTATGACCATAAGCGGTCAATTGAGCAAATTGGCTCCCCTGGCTTTGCTTGACTCTTGGCCGTTGCAAGTCCTACTACGGACGCATCAGAATTCTTGGAATTTCAGACATCCCTTTCTCAATGGCAATTGGTGGTATTTTATTGCCAATTGCCATATATTTTTAACAGAGTGCGCACGTCCCGGATGAGCCTGCTGCTTACCCCACCCAAAGCACCCAAATTTCCTGCTGCCGATGCTCCAGCAGCCTCCAAGTCACCATCGGCTGCCACTACTCCTCATAATTTTTCTTATTGTAAAATTTATTTCCAGTGGTGGACAAGCTGCAGAGGAGTCAGTCCTTGTGGGCAGATTTCAACATACACATACACAAAATTATGGCCATGGGTTACGAGCGCTCTTTGGTTGAGCAAGCACTCCAAGCTTCAATAACCCCGATCTGCTGTGGAATATTGCCTCAATGGAATCCTGTGCGATTCCTCCAGTCACAGCCCCAGCTGGAGCAAATGCAGCAATTAGTCGGGGCCAATCCTCACCTGCTGAATGCTCTTTTGCAACAAACTCAAACTAACCCTGCCTTGCTGCAGGTTATTTCTGAAAATCAGGTAATGCTTCTGAATGCCGTATAGAATGATAAACGCTGAGGTGCAAACGTGTGGAAATAAATGTGGTTGTAGCCGCGGAATTTCGGCATTAACTGTAACTGATATTTTTATTTGCAGGAAGATTGTTTGCTAAATGAGGATGCCGGTGCTCACGCATCCTAGGAAAAGGCGCTGGGGGAAAGGAAGGTACTGTTGGTGGACACGGTCAACTAAGGTTCACTATTCAAATGACAACACAAGATCGAGAGGTGATCGAAAGTGTGAGTATCGAATATTGAATTTGCAATAATGAATTTGAATGACAATTTCTTTCCTATTTTTTGTAGCCAAAATTCTTGGGATTCCCCTAATATTTGGTTGTCCAGGCTTATTTTTCATGTGAAAAGAATGAGACGCTTGCAGCAAACTTCCTCTTATCATCAGCGGTGCCCCCATCAGGGCGGGACAGTCCGGGAATGAGAGCCCTTGTCCCGGAATTCTGTCGGATAGGAATTACGCGCAAAATCCTTTTAAAATGTGGTTAACATTGAAGAGTATTTTGGGACGGTTTTCAAGAGTTACTGACTCTGCAAGTACGGCACACATAGATGGAGCCGATTTGAGAAGCCCAGACCAACCAGATGCTAATCGAGCATGGCCGGGCGTAGGCTAGCTCGACCTCAGCCGGGCATGAGGTGGAAACACGTTTTCGCCGAGCTTTAGAGTTGGGTGGCCATCGGCAGTGGTTAGAAGGTTGGGCTTGGGCACGGCTGCCCACAGCGGCTGACGCCAACGAAAACTTGACCCATTATCAGCAGTTTCTCGTCAAACTCCTCACAGAATGTATAACGTCACTCAGTTTAGCCCTAAATGTACGAAACTGAAGGTGGAAGTGAATAGCGGTTATCGATTTGACGAAGTTTGGGACACAAATGTGTTTTCGTAGGCCTAATGGTAATGTGGTGCCCGTAGCCCCATTGGGCGGAGTGACGAAAATAAATGGCTTTGCCGAAATTCGGGTGACTGAATTCGTCTAACTGTCAGGGCTCTTGGGATTGGCGGGGCAGTCCGAAAATTTTAAATATTGCATACGGGTGGGCTGGGACGCCCAGTGCTTTATGGGCTGCACTTACAGCACACCATATGAGCAATTTTTAAAACACGTTTTATTTTTTGGACAATAACGCAGTTTTTCCCTTGCACTTAATGCCGGGACAGGATCTTGTTCTATTCAGCAGTTTAAAACTGATTCCTGTGAGCCACCCCACAAAAAATGCAGTCTTTGTCATTTCTGATCGGTTTTGGCGTGAGTCAGGTTACAGCTGTAATTAGGAATAGTAGTGTCCCGGATGATCTGGAAAATCCTGGTGCTCCCCTAGAATTGTCCCGGACTGACATTCTGGAAAGTTGGCAGCCCAAGTGGCCGCACCAATGACCAAGTGTCTGCAAATCAGCACTTCCCCCAAGTACCAAAACACGGGCACTGGTAATTAGCTGTTGTAGCAAAGTATCACAATAATCTGAAACAGTGCTGTAAAAGCTGCAAGCCCAGGGTAGCACCAGGTAAGACCCGCTGGAACACAAAACTCCAATTAAAATTTAAAACCCTTGAAACTCCAGGGCCTTCTAGATTGCTTGCCCTAGCTATGGTCACAATGATCATGAGGCCAAAATCACGATAAACGCTAAGCTGAAATCCAGTTTGATCGTCACATCTGTCATAATGTCCATGAAAAATGCAGTTCGTGCAAGTTTTACAAAATGAGAGCGTCTACAGTTAAGAATAAAATCCGTTGGTTCATGACGGAAGTGTCACAAAGTTTTAGGAACGTTTCTTTCTAACAGTGCTCATCATCCAGGGCTGAATATGACAAGCAAATGAAGGCCAGCGGAGCTAAATAAATCAGCGAAGCAGGACACGTTTGTGTAAAATGGCCATGATTTTATAAACTTTTAGGGGCAAAATTTTACCAACTAGAGAGATGACTGCTATGATGAGACGTGTCTTTGGGACTGGCCCAGAGAATTTTTTTTTCATGATGATGAACAGATGTACCAAAAACATTTTGCGCCTACGTTGAAGCGTATCTTTTGTTCTGTAACTCGTTTCAGAATTGGCTTTCATTTACGATCCGAATCTCCCAAAAAGAGGTCACATTTTACTGCGTTATGCTACAGTGAAAACTCGATATAACGAATGCTCAAGGGACTCCGAAAACTCATACGTTATAAAGATTACTTTGTTATACGCATTGCACATAGCATTATTTTCATGTGTGTGGACCCAAAACTGTTCGTTATATCTATCAAATTCGGTATTCGCATGTTCGTTGTTTCGTTATAGCAAGTTTCGGCTGTAGCTTGTGTAGGATCGTAGCCCAAGTGCATTAAAGCTCCTCGTAGTCTTCTTTTTCATAATTTTAATTGCATTTGGTAATTAACTGAATTTTATTGGTGAGTAAGCATATTAATGTTGATAATTGTACGAACTGGCCTAACTTAATGAGTGTGTACACTTCAACAGTCACAATGATTCGCTTATAATACACTATGTTTCCTATTGCATCATCAGTTCTTCAATTTCAACTTGAGTTGCCACCTCAAAGGTTTCAGGCCAGGCTTGGACTGCGATCTCTGCGGTCTGCGTTTCGTGGCTCTGGGTCGGTGGTTCGTAGACGGGGTCATGACCAGGATGTTGCCTTAATTATCAATGCACAACTAAGTAAGCGAACTGTTTATTTCAGCTTGCGTAATATGACTTGTATCTTACTTTTTCCAGTGACGCGCTAAGTTGCTTCTATTGGCAAAGGTGTTAGGATAGCGCGGACAGCCGGGGAAATAGCATTTCAGCTGTTGGTGTGAAAATTGGTGCTGGTAACATGCATCCCAATCCCAATTGCCGTAGGCTTTCTCGCAACCCGGTGCGGGACAGCGGTATTCTCGTGCCCGACCCAAAGCGTCCTCATCCTCGCTTGCACTTGTATCCTCCTGAATTGAGCTTTCATCAGAGGAATAAATTTCGCTCGGTGCTGAATCCAAATCATGGGCATTTTCAACGTTCATGTCCATGTCCATTGGATCTTCGGATTCATTTGCAAAGGAGTGTTCAGCTTCAACTGGAGATCCGATTCCAGCTGTCAAAACACATCATTCGAGACAAACTGCAACTTTCGATAAAATGCCGAAAACTGATGCCACGAAAAAAAGAAGTGTTGTAAACTCACTGATTCTATTATCACCAGAACGGTCCACTATTCCTACAGATTCGTTTTCCAAAATGGCAGTAGTATTTGTAGACACATTTTGTTGCATTCTCCGTGTTATTACAGGCATTTTGCCGAATGCTCACACAAACCTTTACGTTCCAAGCGTGGTGAGTGGTCTAGCAAGATGCAAATAGCAGTATGAAAGCGGGAACGGATTACAGGAACTGGTCTACCTTCTAACTCGATTTTCGCAAAAATTTGAACAGAATTTCTTAAACATGCCACTTCTGTTTTTAAACAAAAACATAAAGGCGTAACTACGGAATCAAACAGTCATTCCAGGAATAGATGGAAGGGGGTGACACATATGTCTTGCCCTATTCGAATGCAGCTTGAGGAGCTATTTTCATCAATACCACCCATTTGATTGTAGGCCTCATAATTTCTGAGATATGGAGGAAAACTCGAATTAAAGGGCGGTTCCGCAATTCTGCTGTAGCTCAGCAATGCGTCTATCAAATTTGACAAAAAAATTTTTATTCGAAAGAGCATAAAAGTTTCTGTGGTAGCAATTTTATTTCGTCAGAATTGGCCTCCTGGATCAAGATATAGCTTCAAAAACTTGAGTTCCAAAAAACTGTCGAATTGTGGGTCTCGGTACGACTTTGCAACAGGGAAGTCGTCGTTTTTTGGAATTTTCTTGTCGTTGAGCTGCAGCTTGGCAATACTTGTACCAATTACACCTGCCATTGGTTGTAATTAAGACTGCCAACTTTCCAGATTGCCAGTCCGGGACAATTCTAAGGGAGTCTCAAAATTTTCTGGGACATCCGGGACACTCCTTTTTCTCCTTTGAGCTTTACATAATTCACGCAACAAGCTAGCATGATTGAGAAGGAACTGCAATTTTGGGTAGCGTAGAACACTAAAATCAATTTTGAATAGCTGAATGGGTCAGAGCCTATCACGGCAGGGCTGCAACGGACAGATTGTGTTACTTTCAACAAAATAAAACATTGCTCATGCCATGTATTAATAGCCGGAGCCCAAAAAGCATTGGGCGACCCAGCCCTCCCAAATAAAATACTACCCCTGCAGTTAGATTAGCCAAACCGATTTCGCCCAAGCCCTGTATTTTTGGCTGCTTAACCGATGGGATATTAGTCAGGCCTACGGGCTCCTGATTGTCATTAAGCCATCGAGAACGAACATATATGTCCCAAAATTCGTCAAAAGTGAAAACCGTTGTCCACTTCCATCTTCAGTGCCATGCACTACGAATTAGTATAGTTATTTCTGCAGAACTTTTGTGGGCAGT
>JAQFYD010000973.1:0-14162 GCA_034694225.1 Bourletiella hortensis
GGGGACACCGAAGATGGCGACGAAGACAAGGAGAGGACGACGGAGAGACGGGCGTATGTCAACTATAAAAACATCATCAGACGACAATGATGCGGGGTCGCTGGAATAAATACCAATAGTAACATCAAGCATCACACACAAACACAACACGCATTAAAACCCACTCGTAGCTATTAAGATTCTTTTGTTTTTCTCAACCTTTCCATTATAATACTATACTTTCCATGTTTACGATGAGATAGAAAAGGTGTAAGTACGCTTCCGTATTAAAGGTACCGAGAGGATGAAGAAGGAGAAGAGGGATACCACTTGGTAACTCAAGAAGCACAACAAGGTATAATAATCATCTTACATCAAACATCATAAACACATTGAATCCCATTTGTACAAGCCAATTTTATATATAACTTCTCGAGTACATCCCTTACTGTAAGTAAGCGTACACAAAAGATACACGAAAGGGACTACTATTTGGTTCCATATGAAAACGGTACTTTTAACCAGCCCTCATTTCAAGGGTAATCAACTCGCCCGTCATCTTCGTCTTCATCGCCGTCTCCCCACGCTTAACTTTAGACCCTTCAAGAAGTAAGCTATATCACCATATAGTAAGCTATGGGGGAATGTCAGCAGTAGTATCATCCGCTCCGATTAAAAAGCTATACAGACCTCAACGTGAACACTAACAGCTGATATTTGACGCCTCATTGTTCCCCTAAACTGGTCGCAATTCTAACAATAACTGCGGCACTAGTGCGTGCCGCTCCAACTTCTATCAAATGCTGACTATTCCTGTACAGGGAAACCATGGTCAGGATGATCACTTACCCAATATGACTCTTGGAAAATTAGCAACTAGATGTTCTCAGGATAAAGACTCTTTAGGATTATAATAACAGTAATAATAATTGATGTGACCATAATCATATGAAGTGAGTGTTACACAATCCAAATTACTGGTGTGGATTATAATAATTACTGACCCGTACGAACCATATTTTATATCTGCAGTCAACTAACTAGTTTAGAATGAATTAACACTGGCGGGACAACAATGGATTGATGTGAATTTTTTTCATTCAATAATAATGATGCCGCTAAGGTAGTCATTCATGATATGAAACGTATACGGACATACACACACACGCCCTACTCTCCATTTTACAAAAAGACATTGTATTAAGAGCAAGAACAAGCAAATGATTTTATTCCGTTTTAATACTACGAGTTTTTTCCCTTTGATTATTATTATTATTTGTTTGTTCTGTACAAGTTATCTTGTATGTGAGTAACTGGCCTGCTTGTGTAAAGCCCTACATCATAGAATTATATTGGAGACAATGTGCACTGCGGAGGGGGATTTAGCGTCTTCTTGGTGGTAGTAGTTAAAAAGATAGCCTGAAGGTATAATAAAAACAAGATGAGTTTATGGTCGCATTTAGACTTTACAAAAGGAATATAAAAGGTGAATAAATGAATTTCCTAATGCTTGTTGACTTGATAAAATGATAGGATTGTAACTTGGTGCTGAATATTAGTAACATAATTATGATGTGCAGATGGACTCCTTGGCAGACTTAGAATGACCATTTATAATCAGGTGGTCTTAAACTACACACAGACACAGACATATTAAGCTTCACAGAGTAGCCCGTCATGGTAATAGCAAGATAGTAATACAACTCCAAAGTAAGACGGACATTTCTGATGATTATTATGTGGCAGCCTCTGGTCATGTATGGCTGTTGTAAGTTGAGTAATTCAGTCTTCTTCTTCTTGTGAAAATATAATCCACGACGGCTAACTGGTTGCTACGGTAGTAGTAGTAGCTAGTAGCTGCTCTTGAATGAAGAAGAAGTACAAGAAGAGCAGCGCAAAGTGACTAACATAAATATGAAATACAGCTAACAAAAGGAAGTTAATTTTTTCCCGTCTTGGACTTGTGTATGTGTGCATGTGTAAATGTAGATGTGTGCAGTTTAAGGCTAATGTGAATTGTTGAGCGGATAATGTGGGATGAATAGAGAAACAGAAGAATATAATATAATAGACTGTAAAAGATATAGCTGGTGGAATGTTGCGTGCGGACCGCACAAAAGCATTGAGCTAAACAAGGTGATTACACAGGGAAGGCGAACACCCAGTCGAGCAAGGTTTCTCAGCCGCAGGCTCGTCTTCTAGCAGTTGTTGTTGTTGTTGCTGTTGTATTAGAAGCAGTAGAACATCTGCTAGTAGAACATATTAATACCACCAAGTCCCTCAGTACTTGTATTTTAGCTAGATTATATGTCTCCATGCGCGCGCGTAGCCAGTCACCGCGTTATATGTTTGTGTGTGTATATGTAAGCTACTCTCTTGTCTCTGGTTTGTGTCACTCTGTCTTATCAGGCTTAAGATTTATTCCCAGGCCAAGGGATCACCCTTTTCAAAACAAACTATAAATCTAATAACTGTCCCCCTCTTATCAACACTACTCATCTTATGACCCTATAAGTATTTATATTCATTATCATTCAACTGGATGCAGAGGAGCCCATCATTGCCTTCACGCTTCCACTCTCTCGCCCCGCCACAGGCTGTCTTTAACTAGAGGCAGAGAGAGAGAGAGAGATAGAAAAAACTAACAAAGTATAAGAATAATATCTATACATGCTTCGTTATTGTCATTTCAGTTACTCTTCTTACCCGTCAACTTGTACGTTTGTCAATCCGTCTTCGTCTTTTCCGTCGTCCTCTCCTTCTCCTTCCACTTCTTGTCTCCTCAGTTGTCTTGTTTTTGCTTCCTCTTTCCCATCTATATCATACTTTACTTGCTTACTGTTGGAAAAATTTACGTTCACAAACTGAGTCAGCCCCGCCACTTTAAGATTGCTGCTGATGCAGAATAAAAATGTTGCAAGTTGTACTAATTAAGAATTATTTTATTTTACTCCTAATGCCGTGTTAATCTTTATCTGCAGAGCATAATAGCAATGGCCTCTAGCTAAGCCAATAACTTGTTTGCTCTCACAACACAACACAGCAACAACACAGAAAGTTAACAAGTTTCCCTCTGCCATTTTTATCTTGTTTCTTACACACATACTCAATGCCATATAAAATTTTCACTTTTCTCTCTCTCTCGCTCGCTCTCAAGTCATGGCACCTGTGTGAGTTGTTCTTGTGGCTATCATTGTGCATAATCTCCATACTTGTTCTTCTCCATTGTTTGACACAAGAAAAATTAGATAATTCTCCGCTTCGACTACTCCATTTCATGTCCTACATGCTTCATTAAGGATACTTGTGTACAGAGAAGCAGCATTTGCGGAGGAAGAAGTAGAAAAAAGATTATGACGATGAAAGGGCAATAAATTACTTACTATTTGCTCATTTCCCCTTTGCTTTCCGCATTGCATTTATTTCATAGTTGGAATCAGCATGATCAACATAATATTCTTATTACTGATGACATCTTTTTTTCACAACTAATAAGCTGAATATGTCTTCCCTTTGATAATAAACAAAAATGAAAAGAAAAATTACAGATGGGAATGATGATGATAGCTATAAGAAGAGAAGTTCCAACAACTGAACAACAAGATAGATCATGTGCGATTGACTTTTGACTCTGTTATGAATAAAGGATTCAAGTTGAAAAAAAGCAAATTGCTTTGAAAGAATAGACGGATAGGATGTTTACATGGGCTTTGTTGGGTGGGAATTGAGCATATGTACGGACAGGGAAGAGAGATGAGACAGAATGTATGGGCATGTTAGTGGGAAATGACAGGGTGCACACGTAAATAGAATTGCTAAGTGGAATTCTGTAGATATTTCGTACAAGGAGAGAGATGAGCAGACCCCATGGGGGACATCTCACCCGCGGCCGCCGCTGGAATACTCCACAGCAGGGATTTATTTCTTCTTAACTTCTTCTTCTTCTTAAAGGAAAGAAAGATTTCTGAACGAAAAAAAAAATATTCATTCAAATGTCCGGCAAAGATATTTTGCTCTTGGAATTTCCTTCCTATAGTTTACTATTGCTACAGGTAGTAGCTAAGTAGCCAGTAGTGCTCACTAAAAGTAAGTAGGAGAAGAATGTTTCAATGGGTTTGGTAAATTATTTTGTTACTGGGGATATGCAGAGCACTACTACTGTCTCTGTGTGTAGTCCAACTCATCTGCAATATGATTGCAAGAGGGAATGTACAGTAATGTACGAGGGATGAAGTATAGTAGAAGAAGGGACGAAAAATTTCGAGGTCTCTTTTCCCATTCACACTCAAAGTAGCTATGGTATACTTATGCATGGAGAATGAGAAAGGACGACGCGCATAAATTATTTCAGAGTATTAAGATGAAAATATATTTATTTTTTTTGCCTAATGATGACTTAATAGAATTATATACCTTGTGCTGCTGCTGCTTCTTGAACAAAGAGTCATGATTAATATGTTTGGGAAGCCAGTCATGACAATGCTACAATAGACACTTTTATTCTGCAGGGCATCGTACAACTTGACTAGACCACCCTTAACTACAGCACCACATAGACAGAGACACACACATAGACACATCACCAATTCACGTCTACTTGTTTTCTTTCCCTGCTTCTTCTTCTTCGTCCTCCTTCTTCATTTTCTTCTTCTTCTCTCCTTGCTGCCTCCATTCTTGATTCATATTGTCTCCAATATAAAGGTCTATGCTTCTCTCTCTCACTTCTTCTACCTCACAATCCGCAGTCGTCTATTCTTCAAAAATATCCCGTTTAAATTTTACAGTAACAGTCATTTAAGAAAAAAAGAGATCATGTACTATGTCTATGAGCCCATTACCTTTTTTCCTTATTGATAAACACACCTGAATTACTCAACGGAACGGAAGAAGTCGCCTTCTCTAGTAATCCCATAATAGATGGCTGCTACTATGTATGACTTTTCACGAGCAAACTGGTCCAAAGAGGAAGGAATTCCGTAGAATAATATGGTCATATTCGTTACCCAGGGCCATTTAAAACGTCCAACAAGCTTTAATATATATCATCATCTATCGCTGTAATCGTAGGCAGGGCTAATAATCTGACCTTCCAATAAATTCAATAATTATTCCACATGTAGCTAGCATTTGTATCTACGCAGCTCAGAATTTTCATACAGAACTGCATACATTTGCATGTGACACGTCCACGCTCTCACGATCAGCAGTTCATTCAAGCTTCGTTAAACTCATGTCAAAGCTGAACGATTTAAAGTTGTCACAGACCCATTTACGCATTTTCCACGGCTGTACCCTTCAAAGTAACAACATGAAGAAGAAGAAGAAGAAGAGGAGGAAGGGCCCCAGAAAATAATAGCTTTACAAGTTTAAGGAATTATATCCTAAGCCACACTTGTGCTAATTCCTTACGCGTAACCACGGTAGCAGCTATCGTATAGTTGTATGGGTAAAGCAACAGCAACGGTAGTGAAAGAGAAGAAGAAGGATGAATGAAATAAGTTTTAGGAACTTAGCTACTTGTGTGTGTATGTGTGTGTGCCCAGGCAGGGAAGAGAGCCATTCATAGTTTTCTTTTCTACGTTTCCAGTCTTTTGTGTAATTTGAGATGGGGCTATTGTTGCCCTTTTCAAAGGAGGTGGTTGGGCTGTTTAAGTAAATAAAGGGAGGCAGGACGGGGAAAAATACAAATAATAAATTATGAAAAGAATCAAGTTGGCACATTACAATAGGAAAATCCGGGGTGTCTTACTTGAAACTGACATTAGAAGGATGTTGCACACGTTGTTTCCTAATATCCATATATCATATTGCTTTAGCATATAGCACTACTTTCAGTCCATCTTGTCCATGCTTCCTATATTCCACCGTGGAAGCAGCAGCAACCGCATACATGATTTCATCATCATGACGACAATAATAATGATGGCTTTACATTCCAGAACAAGGTTGAGTGAGTCGTTTGCTCTCTCCCATCATTCATGTACATATAGGACGACATGAAAAACCTGATTCAACTTGGATTCCAAATGGAAAAGTATAGCTAAATGAATGGACGAACATAAGTATGATGAGATGCAGCTGCCGGAAAAGTCAATACAGTGACGAATTATTGCCAACAGTGACAAAAATATTAGTAGCCTCTGTACAATAACCGCATGTATTAGATCCTCAATGCCGAACTGTTTATTCTTGTTGGTAAAAGAAAAAAAATGTGACTGGAAAAACTTGTCAGCAAATGGAAAAGCTACGCATGACATGAACGTGTAGCTAGGTTGTGCAAGTGACTTTCTGCGCATATGAAATGAACTGCATTCGCAGGCATAATGAAAGAAGCCCCATTAGCTTTGCTACGGAAATGTGTGAAATGTCTTTTTAAAAGGCTTTTATTAAATATATTGCAAAAAGTTACTTGTTTGCAAGTTTTTTTCACTCACTTGTTCTGTATCAGCTAATAAAACAAGTCCTGACACATTTTTTCACTCTTTCATATCATATTATCGACGATCCGACGTATAAATGTCACTATTTTTATTAAATTTTTTCTAATAATAATATCTATAAGAATTTTCTGGATGCAACTTATCATACTGTAAGAATTAATGAATGAATGTATACTCTTCTTGAGAAAGGACAACATTATTAAATGAGCTAAATAATAATTAATAAAATGTGTACGTAATAATAACGTTGGCGTGCTCAACGACGTATGTATGTAGATGTATGTACTTTTTCGAGAATCATCATGAACATAATAACAATAATAATAATTCTTATGTAATAATATAATGCTACTTTATAATAATTATCATTATTAAATATTATAATTATTATCATGACTTTTTTTTGAGTCTGTGACGATGACGACGACGACGACGACGACGAGTATAGGACAAGCAGTAGTATATTGACATAATCCTCATATAATAATGTGTGCATATATTTATATCAGCTAGTAATCATAATAATTCATATTCATAATAATAATAAGTAGTGTATCATCATCATGTGGTGGTGATCGTTATAATGTTATACACTAGTTTTTATTATTCGTATTATCATCATCATCATCTTGATCAGCATATGATCCAAGAATTATTATTACTTACCACGATGAGTAATAATCTTAAAAGCTACCACCACTACTGCGTATGTATAATAATCATAATTATTATTATTATTTTCATTTGTGTACGAATTAGCTGAAAATTCCATGCTTCACTTTCTCATCGTCATCACCGTATGTCAGATTAGCTTCAGTAAGTTGTTTGAATTATTGGTAAAATGAGATTTTTCATTCCCTTTGTCTTGACCTTCTGATGATCATAATATGATTACCATTATTATTGCTGTACAGATACAATGGGCAATTAATACTGCTACGAACGTACATCACAATTTTTGGGCTCTGCTGCTGGCTTTTCGTGTAATATAAATGTGTAGAGGGGAAAGGACATTATATTTACCAGTAGTAATGGGGAGTGGGTTGAATGATGGAGGAGAAGGACGAAATGGAGATTGGAGGAGGATGAGGACGAGGTGGAGAAATAATATATATGGTGTGTTGAGGTTAAGGATTGTCAGGATGATAGGATGAATGAGGTAAAGGATAAAGCCCGCGGTAAATTGACTCGGAATGTGATGATCTGCTTAAAGGGCTAAATGCTGATCCGGGTAGATTATTGTGTCGCCTGCTCCCCGCATGATGAGCAAGATGGTGATGAGGATGGTGATGATGATGATGATGATGACTTTCTGCGCCTCCCGAACCTCCACCACTACCTCCGCCGCCACCGCCGCCGCTTCCACTCCCCGCTAAATCAGCTAGCGACCATATTCTTGGCTTTTGATTCGGTGTTGTCGTAGTACCTTCCTTACTGCCATCACTACAGCTAGAACCCGTGGGGGATGACTTCCCGTGGGCGTGAGTGTTTGTACTTCCCAGCCTCTCATTATCTATGGGGAAAACAATTATTTTCTCTTGATTTTCTCACAAAGTCTATGCTAATATAGCAACGCTAATAATGAGCAGCCGATGCTTAAAGTCCCTTGAGAATGTAATTTGCCCAGTTGCATGGAGATTGACGGTGAAAGAATGACGAGATTGGTAGTAAATTTAGTAGCTATTGCTATGCTTACCTGTATCATCGGATGTCTTTTTATCCTGTTCGGAATCGGAAATATCCACATCATCATCGTCATCAGGTCTGTTTCGGGGTTCCCATGTCATTTTGTTTTCTTTTTTCAGCCTTCTCCTAGCATTGGCAAACCATGTGGAGACTTGTGTCAGCGTCATTTTCGTAATAATCGCAAGCATAATTTTCTCTCCTTTGGTAGGATACGGATTCTTCTTGTGCTCCGCTAGCCAAGCTTTTAATGTACTCGTAGTTTCCCTTGTGGCATTTTTCCTCCGACTTCCATTTACATCCACAGCATATCTGAAAAGTTGACAAACCATGTAATGCACACATTACATTATGGCTATACGGGGCAATGTCACCATCTCCCACTTATGTTGTATCCGTTCGGGCTACAATATTACGATGATGATAGCGGGATACGTTTTAACCAACCACACTAGCATATCGTCATCCTTTCTAATATAATGCTCTCTCTCTCTCCACAGTCAGTGATTCTCATTCAAACTGTTTCACTCAATATCGATGATTGGAATATGGTTTTATATACATGGAATATCATGCTATCCAGGATTACTCCGTACGTACGTACGTAACGTAAGCAGTCAGATTCACATTACTCAAAGGAGAAAGAGAGGGAGACAGAAAAAGCATGATTTTGGTGGGGTGGCTGAGAGCGAGGACGTACTCAGTGACTCGTGTCACTCGGTTTCCCACCGTCAACAATGAATCTGTCTCTCCTAATGCACTTATTCCATTATAACCCCATTTCATACTCTCTGACCTACGTTGCCATCCTAATGCATTTCTCACCCCCATTAAATCTCATCATTTCTTAACAAACTCCAATGGGCCAATGGAGGAATACTCTTCACATACATAACTCTGTCGCAACCCCGCCAATAATGCCGGTATTCACCCTCAAAATTATATCACACATCCTCCTCTAACGTACATAGGAATAGCTACATCTCTCTCTCTGTCTTTCTCTCTCCAGTTCACACACTATATTCGTTCATTTATTTCATACACACTATCTCATTCTCTGTATTAAAGGCCTTTAACCATGTAAAGTAGTTGCCTCAACGGCACCACCACCATCAAGATCATCAGTATTACTTCCAACATTATTATACTCAAGTTCATAAGCCTTCTTTATCAAGGGCATAGTTCCATCATCACTCCCATAACACGATTATATGCTACGCCTGCCAGACTGTACAGATGAATGCCTCCCGTCTGCTGCTCATGCTGTGTTGCTCTTCGATGTTGCTGAAAGCCATCAGAAGGATCATATAACAACAGTCTACGTATATTTCTGTGTGTGTCTATAGCATTAGATGAGCCAATGAAACCGATCACCCTCATCTACGCATCAGCAAACACAATTAACTGCATGTAAAACCACTTGGATTCTCATGTTCAGCTTCCCATTAAACAAAACAAGCAATTTTATCTTACTACTTTGCTTCCACTATGGTCAGTCATAAATTTCATAGTGGAAGAAATTATTGCAATTCATCCCCCCGTAACTGCCATATCTGACTCATTCCATTAGAGTCCAAAACGTTGAAAGAATTACGTTCAGAATTTCCCATAGAAACGACGATACTAAAGGTTGGACGAAGCAGAAAAATATATGCTACCCTATGCTATCCATTGACTGAGCACTCGCAGTTTACGAGTATTACATTAATAGGGAAATGGGTGATACAGTTTTTAGGAGGAAATCTTATATTAATTCTATGAGGATGCAAGCAGCAGTACAACAACAAACTTATGATAGATACAATAATGATTACTGACAAGTTGAACAAGTCGTATAGTAGCAGTAGTGTGGCAGGAGACCTCACCATGTAGAACTGCCCCATTAATTCACAGTTTTTTCACATCATGATTGTGATGATTATTATTGTTACACAACCAAATATTAAACTTGAATTCAGTCAGCAGAAGTGGTTAGGACGATCATGTTCTAGCTAAACAAGCATGTACTCTCTGTTTCTCACCTCATTATTACCCTTTTGAATGCAAAGGAGCAAGTGAAAGGAAACTGGAGACATAGACCATGAAATCAAGCGAATAATAATTTTTGACCACAAAAAGAAAATATAAGGTGGGAGATCCTAATCAGCAGGAACAGAGTATGTGTAACCCCCATTACTTGTTCCTTCCTCTTTCCTATAAAGCTACTTCCACAGCTCCAAAAGGTATTATTATCTCTCATGTTCCTTTCACACGTTCGAGTAGTAGTAGTACATGGTGCAGATGCATGAAGAAGGTTTTGGATAAAAATGACCTGGTTTCTCCTCTCTTTCCTTCGTACAACAGTATAGTAATAGTAAGAAGAAGTAAGTAGCATAGGAGCGGAGTCAGAGTCGTTGGGAGATCTGGATGGCACACAAAACATTATTTCTTCAACTTGTCTCCATTTTTCTCTCTCGCAGGTCCTGATAGTGAAGAAAAAGTAGAAGGACAAGACACGAAATCAAATAATAAAAATAGAATTGTTCTTATGCTCGTAGAACTGGATAGTATTTGTTCTCCCTTGTCGTAATGCCATTACTCAGGCATTTTAACACATGAGAAAAAGAACAAGAGTATATTATATGTTTCCTCTCTGCCCAACAAACAACAGTTCCAGCCAGCTGTATATTATGGCTCTGGAACAAAACAATGGATAAAATGTACATACGCAAGGAATCGAATTGGAAAATAACACTCAGATAGTAAACTGCATTACCTGATTGATGAACAATGTCGCGACAAGGATACCTATTGTTTTATAGCCTACCATAAAAAAGCTTGCTCCACACATGCACACTTTGCTTCTTACTACTTCTAGTACTACTAGCTAGCTATGTAACTCCGTCCCAATCTCCATCACTTCCCTATGGTTCGTTAATGGACATAAAAAAGCAGCTTTATGTATGTATGTGTTATATGTGATTAATCCGAACCATTGTTTTGCTTAAGAAAAATGCCTTAAGCTAAGCAAGGAGAAGAAACATATTCGTCGCCGTCGTCGTCGCCGTCCTCCTGCTATACCCACCTACAACCTGTGAGACAGCCTTTTCCAAATTATTATTACCACGTTGGAGCCGACTAGAACCAATATATCAGAATTCACAGAGTTATGTCCATCAAGTTATGAACATGATATAAAAACCTTTATTATATTTCACATTGGTTTAGTATTTTGCACTTGAACAAAACTACTGACTGGATAGCTATGTCTGTTGTCATGGGCATTATTATTGCAAAGGAGAAGAACAGAAGTAAGTACGGGGTAAAAGCAAAGTGGTAATTCCAGCTTTGTACTCATGCTGCTAAAATGACTGACAAGGTATTAGTCACAGATGTCCTAACCAGAGCCGCAGCACAGAGTGACGATGGAATAACCTAATACTACAACAACTACGATGAACACGTGCTGTCACTGTCATTGCCAACAACATGCCGCTGTCTTGCAATTGTTCATCCTCTTAGGTCATTTGGCCCGGCCCTTGTATCTCATTTTATGCAATACCACATAATATGCACGTACTCTGCTGTTGTGGTCCGAAATGGACTCGTCGGATATAGGACATACATAAAATATGCAAGCAGAACTCGACAAGATGAAGATAAACCGAGTAAGTAACTAAAGTGATACGGACAGGAAGAAATGAAAATCAAATTTTCCAGGCGGACGACGGGGAATGAGTAAGTCTGCTGCATTACTTACTACTGTGAGAGATAGATAAAGTAGTAAGATAGTCTAAGTTTAAGGAAGCTGAATATTTCCTTTACATGGCACCACGAAGAATGAATTTTTATCAGGATAATTGGCAACAAATTAAACCCAGTAGGAAGAAGACGAAGATACGGTGCCAACATAATAATGTAATCTGATAGAACATGTGTAGCTATGCATGTAGCTCTGCATAAAAAATTATTACATCTCCCCGTCCGTATTCCTTTACAATAACAACAAGAATAATAGCAGTATAGAAATGATTATTCCGTAGATTATTTACTGAGCGACGGGGAAATTGAAAAAGAAGAGGCTAAAAGTGAGCTGCTATTGCCCTTCTTCTTCTTATGTAGTCAAGAAGTGATATGAAAGGAACATACAAAAGTATAGAAAGATTTTTCGAGCAAATCCAAATAACAATCCTTTCATCTCCTGCAAAATTT
This sequence comes from Bourletiella hortensis, assembly GCA_034694225.1. Lineage (NCBI taxonomy): Eukaryota > Metazoa > Arthropoda > Collembola > Symphypleona > Bourletiellidae > Bourletiella > Bourletiella hortensis. The sequence continues at coordinate 12,294 of JAQFYD010000973.1, forward strand.
ATCAGAAAATGTGTCTTGAACATATAAAAAGTTGCTGCTTCTTGTACGAAACACATATGAGTCTTCTTGTTCTTCATGTTCTAGCTCTTGTCATCCTCATCGTTTCTTTCTGTAGTGTGTTAGAGTGTTCTGGGGAAAATAACATGGACATTACTTCTGAAAGTCACAGAACGGACGACGAATGGTAGCAGCTATGAAGAGGTGTGTGTGTGTGTGTGTGTGTGTGTGTGTGTGTGTGTGTTTATATTTTTTTTTATACCGAAAAGAAGACGGAGACAGAAAGAGAGCAAAAGAGCGTGTGTGTATATATAAAAGTTAGACACCATATGCGCGCGTGTGTCGATGTGTGACAGGAGTTAGGGAGAGAGAGTCGGAGAGAATGAGTGAGTGTGCGGAGAGCCTATAAAAAGTGTATAAAGAGTCGATGTCTTTCTCGTCCCCCTTGATAGACTGTATTATAAATGGCGTCGAATGGAGAACTGGAAAAGTGTGAAATGGAGAGGGGAAGTTAATTTTGGTGGCGCGTGAAATTTTTTAGGAGAGCAATACTACTACTGCTCCTGCTACTTCTAAAACTACCACTACTACTACTACTGTTCCTTTACTTATTTGCTCCGTATACTTTACGTCTCTCTCCGCTTCTCAAATACATCAACGTAGTATGCTACACTAGCTACTACTACTTACTTTCCTTTCCTACTACACTTTTTCGCTCCCTCATATGTAGCTACAAAAATTACAAGCCACGTTAACAACATGAGTTTTATATGTGTGTGTGCATTTGTAGTATGTACATGGTACATGAAGATACAAAAGTAACAAGTAGGTCCTTTACTAACATACGCAGGGAGAGAGAGAGAGAGAGAGAAAGATATAAGTGGGGAAGACATGGTGAACTTTTTTCTTGAGGAAGAGATTAAGGGAATGCGCACTCGGAGAGAATCGATCTAGGCCAAGAAAATCCTTGGCGGAGAAAATCTGCCGATTTAAAATCCCATTTTTCTCCCCTTCATATAAATGGCCACATTAGGGAAATTTATCGATCTTCTCATATACTAATCACTCCTGCTGGTAAAGTCCCTCTCTCTCTCTCTCTTTTTCTGTCTTTCTATTCACTCTTCTCTGGTAGGTGCCTCTTTACCATCTCTCTCCCTTCATACGACAAAATGAAGAAAGGGCAACAACGAGAATGCTTCTAGGAGTACTACTAGCACTTCTTCTTCTTCTTCTTCTTCATTTGAAGCACTTAAGGAATTACATATGAAGAAGAACCGAGAGAGGAGCAATATGAGAGGATGTCTTTCCCTTTGCTGCCTTTCTCGATTAATTCTTGTGAAGCACTCAAAGGCGTGCCTGCCTACTTACTACCATCTCGAAAATATAGTACTTTACCATACCGCATTCACCATCACCACAACTATTACCTACTACTATCGTGATATCATTTTCATCATCATCATCATTAGCATCTTCCTCCTTTTACAAAAACTATGGTCATCTCAGTTTCCTTTGCAGCAATAGTACTAGCTAAGTAGTACAGGAACTTGAACAACCATGATGGTAATGCGTACTGGTTGCTATACAGCCCAACCACGTATTTTTCAAGTCATTTTATGGCTCATTCCAAATTTATTGTGGCCTCGTTAACTTTTTTTCCTAACAAGAAATACTGAGTAAAACAAGAGAAATGACAGGCTCTAAGTTATCCACATGGCATTGGTGGTAGTGGTGGTGGTGGTGTCCTGCAAATATACACGACACAGCAATGGAACATAATTCTGAAATTTGATCCAGACGTTTATAAAAAAACTGAACCATCACATAAATTAGAGGAAAATTGACACATTATTTGCAAGCTGTTTCCTTGCA
>JAQFYD010000974.1:0-14159 GCA_034694225.1 Bourletiella hortensis
CTCAAAATTTAAAAAAAAATCAAATTTTGCGCAAATGGATGAGAAAAAATTGTTCCATCATTTTATTGCTTGCCAGCCAGACCGACCGCCGTGCCCTTTATGCTCCCTTTGCTCGCTGGGCGAAAGAAAACTTTTCTGCCAACTGACTATTGATTCTATCTGTTTTCTTTATAAATTTGATTGTAATTCGTCTCCATGCTGATACTAGCGGTATAAATTTTGCCAACATTTGTTACACCTTAGCCACAAATCTAATGAAAAGAGTACGCTACTGTTGTCTTCTGTATTAAAATCAGCCAATTTGTAACTAAACTATAAGATAAGGAATTTAAACACTCAGTAATAATTAACTATCCCTGTTCAGTTAAGTCTACCGTCTACCACGTGACTGAAAAAAATAGTCTCAAAGAATTTGAGGTTGAATTGTTGGATTTGGATTCAGTTTCTTCCGTCTTATTTCTCGCATCTCCTTCCAAAGAGCCTCGTCAGCAACAGACGGCAGCTTCTGGGCTAGCTCGGAGGATATTGCTGATGACGGGTCACTAGCGGGTGTTGCGTTCAATCCAAGTCCGGGTTTGAAGACATGAACGGCCCCAGAAATATGTCCGCTCTAGAAAAATATACAAACCTCACTTTATACCCATAGCTCACAAATGCCGTCCATGCAATGTGAATCATATGCGTTTTGAATGGTCTTCTGAATAGCCAAAAAATGCAACACTTACCGAATTCAAGGTCCCAGTTAACTTCGGCGGTGGTTTCCTCATCAGCTCCGCCGTATAATCAGACGGATCACTCTGATGGACATGATGATTATGAAGACGATTCCTCTCGCTGTAAATGACAGCACTGGAACTCCGATTCATATTTTCCAATGGGGCAAATAGTAATTGAGTCCTTCTCGTCGTGTTATTATGCGTACAACTTGTGGATAGTCGATACAGATCCTTTTCACTGGTAATTGGAAACCTGCGTGTTGTTAGTTTACATTGAGAACATGACGATGGTGTTTCACTTGCACTACTTCTATTATAACTACGACTCCTGTCAAAAGATTTGGGTGGTAACTGGGATGCTGAATTTTGTGAGTTGATGATAAGAGGAGTGGAGGAATCCTCTTCCTCTTCAGAAGTGGCCGTCTAATGGCCACTGTCTACTCGAGCGATAAATTTGTTTCCCTCCAGCTTGACAGCGGCAATAGCAACAGCAACAGCAACAACACTACAAATTTCAACCAGAGAACATTTTAGAACATAATATAAAAAGTTTTACACTTAAACATCAGCACACACATAATACTCACGTCGTTGCCCAACCACATAACACATAAATCAAAATGAGCAAAAATTAGAGCGCACCTTCCCCATCCCCTCATCTACTACTCCACCTATAAAAGCCACCCTTGGCGTATAACTCGTCTTTAATATTTTTTTCCTTACACTTACTGTATAACGCATGCCACTTATCTCCAGATCATCCAACAAGATTCACTGGTTCATCTCAAATGGCATTAACATATTTATTTTTCAACTCCTACGTCCATACTTTTTACGTATTGTAAGATTATATGCGTAAGAGATTGAGAAATTTTTAGCTTCGCAACTAACCTTGAACTTTTGAATAGCATCGTTCCACTCTCTCGGAAAATTTGTTTCCAGGAAGGTAACTAACTTAGTGACTTGTGTCCTCTGAGCATCATTGCAATTTCTGTATTGCGTAGCTAACCAAATAGGCAGATTCGCTGTGGATAGAGGAAAAGAGAATTAGTTATCCATACTTTGCATTTCTTATGGATTTCTAGATTTTCCCTTTGTCGCCTTTGGATACAAAATAGACCAGTACGATTATATATTCATTATTTCTTGTTTACCTTTCAAATATTTCCCAACTCGGTCACAAGGCCCGTTATATACTATGCATCTCAGCTGAATCTGTACTGCTCTTGGATTCTGTAACATACGAATGCACATTTATAATTTACGGAGTCACAAAATTAGTAAAAGAGGCAGAGTTCTCCTTCAATAAACGAGGAAAGATAAGGTGAAAGACAATAATAACAAAAGACGAAACATTTTTACCAACGTTAAGATACGTGTCAAGATTCACATTGCTAAACTCTGGAAGAACCGCTTGGCCTGAAAATTGTCTCTTGTTACGATGATGAACATTTTTCGGACTTGTTTATCTAGAACCCATTGTGTTACTTTAAAAACTTTGGCCTACGATGTCAAATTTTGTAAATTTCTACTGCTGAAGCACCAAACGGTTCGTCGTGGACTCCTCACAGCCTACTATAATGTGGCTGATCTACTTCAGATCAAAAGAAAGCTCGAAGACGTAGCCCACATATTGGAAACAATGAGATAAAAATTAAAAGAAGGATCTCTTCACGCAAACACTCTCAATTCTTTGCATAATATTGTTAACGCTTTGAAAAATAGGGATTATCAGTTGGCTTTGAGTATTCGTACCCGACTTGTAACTGCTGGGAGTATTGCGGAGGCACGTTAAAACTATTAACAATTATTTATTCGTAGAAATAAAACACGGAACACAACAATAAATTTAAATTAAACAAAGAATGGGTTTCCCCTATTTTGAATTCGGGGGATCGCACGGACAAGGTTCATCCCGTGGTTATCGCCTGGGATACCGTCGGGAACATCTGCCTTCTCAGCTGACTTTTGCCACTGTCTTCGCATCCAGATGACTCCGGCGCCTATAAAGGCTGCTACACCAACAACCGTCCAAGCCACCTCCCCCCAGTCTTGATGATTCCCTTCCTGAGCCATCCAGGCACCACCACCGCCGGTCACGATAGGGGGCGCAGCAATCACACCCGTATAATCACATGGGTAAGTGGCGCCTTCCCTCCACTGACACACGTTTACCCGTTCGCAAACCAACTTCGCCGTCGCCAGCCTGCACATATCTGTAAAGAAGCGGACGGGGAAAATTATTAAAAAAACTAGTCGACGTAACAGCTGCAGTGCTACTACAGAGTTACCTCTAAATACTCTAATGCCGTCCATGGTGTTTTCCTCCGACCTACGATGCTCACGCGCCTACGGACAGATGGGAAATGAACTTTAAGATGAAGTTTTGCGATACCAGCCAAAAATCCAAAAGTTAGCTCCTCAGCTTTAAATTATTTACAATAATCAGACTCGGGAAGCTTCGCGATGGGAAACATGGCAACTCGAGCATGTGCTTAGGGATCACAATGGCCAAGAGACAATTTTTTCCAAGTAATTTCAAGTAAGTTCATTCCAAAAATTTAATACAGAGTGTTGCAAATTCATGTTTTATGACAACCTGAAATTATTTAAATGCTGCTGCTAAGATTTGCAGACAATGATTTTGAGGGGTTTCGCCAGTAGCAATGAAATTCAAGGTTGGGGAATCAAAAATTTTTTCAACCCATTCTAATACCTATACATTCATTCTTCCAAATTCCGATTCCGATTCCTATTCCAACAGAAAACTGAATAACGATTCCAATACCGAAAATATCGATACGTATCGAAAAAAATTCTGATTCCTATTCCAATTCCTATAATTAACTACAAAATTTACCAGCTGGAAAAAGTCATTAGAAAAATTAGGAAAACTGCTTGTTTATTCGGAAAGTTTATGTTTCGCTTCCAGGGCCTCAAACTCCTGTAATAATTCCTCATGTCCCATCTTCTTTAAAGGTTTCATGAGATTCGAGGGATTGGAGACTTCAAATACTTTCACACAAGACCTGTGCTTTGTATTTACAGGAGTGCGTGTTTGCAATAAATTCGTATTAAAGGTAGATCCTAAGCCTTAGCGTGTGGACCAAACGTTACCGCACCGCTGCGGCTGAGTCACGTTTATGAGAACAGTGGCGAAGCATGGAAAACGATGAGGCAACGATAACGAATGAAAACTCAGACAAGGCAAAATCGTGGTAGCCTACTGAATGTAAAGCTTGGCGAAAATGGTATCGATATTTTCCCCTATTCCGATTCCAATACATGCGGAAATTTCAATTCCGATTCCAATACCCTCCTTACAGTGGTTTTCCATTCCGATTCCAATTCCTATACCCGGATTTTCGCTAAAATAATTCCGATTCCTACACCAATTCCTATTCCGATTCCCCAGCCTTGATGAAATTTTCCAAAAATTTCTCGCTCATAGCGTTTACTCACACCAATGTTTCTTCTTTCGGCCATAAGTGGGGAACAAATGCACCGAAGCAAGTTGGGTTAAAGTCAATGCGGGGCAAAGTCTACCACTCTGAATGTTTGCCAAGTATTGGGTCTTAAGGGCTCCGAGCAATTCATTGTTTGGTGAAAATTTTAGTGCCCGTTACTAAGTATAGTCAAGGGCGGCAGAATTCGTCCCCCATAAGGAAAGCATAGGAAAACTTCATCTCAATTTCTAGGTGACATCCTTCTCTACGATTTCCTTGCAAATTTGCATACATGTTTGTGCCCTTCTTACCTACAGATGCAGAAACTGCTATGGCTGTGCAGACCTGCACTTCTCCATTAAATGCTGGATAAATGTTGAACACCCGAAAGACTTTCCCATGGTCACGGAATTTGTTTGAAACATAAATCAAACACGTTCTACTTCTTTTTAAAAATTTCTTTTCGAAATGAAATGCACGTTATAGTTCAGGCGAGCAACCCCCATGCTATGTGCTTTTAGCACTGTAACTTGTTCAATAAAAAGCCGTTCTTTGAAATTCGGCACTATAAACTTGATCAACAAGGTCGGCGAAAGAATTTCAAGCACGTTGCTTCGTCTGCAAACTTTCTGAACTTTGTATTTCAAAGACTTCCAATGACGGCTTTGTGCCCGTGAACTCCGGGATGTCACGAACGATTTTGCATTCGATTTAATCCTTTGTGTTTTTGTCCAGGAGCAAAAACTTGATGTTGAGTGCCACTAAATGCTTTCACGGCAGTAACCGTTTAGTTTTGCCGGAGTTTTGGCCATAGAATTTTGATTAATCAAGAACCAGCTACTTGACTGGTTAAGCGGAAAGCAAATGCTGAATTTCGAGTAACTGAAGGCCGCCAAAAATCAGAGCTGCAAAAACTCAAGCAAGCGATTGCCACATATTTTCGATTGATTGAAATTTCTAGTAACAAACTTATCAAGAGATCTGTGACGACTAGATGTGCTGTTACGCAGAATGTCCGCCATTTTAAATTTTGTTAATGTCAAGCTAGGTGGACCCGCTGCGTGGACTTACAGGTAATAATAAACCGCATGCTACCTACAGGGAACAGTGAATGAGGGTTAAAGATAAGTACAGAAATTTTGAACGTTTAATGAGTCTTTGCACGACTAATAATTTACACACCATTAACCAACAGTAATGTTAAAATAGTAAAAGTTTAGACAGTTACAGCGTATAATGTACGGGCAGTGTGAGAAAAGATATGAAATGCTGATTTAGGTAGAGCATAAATAATAATAGTAATAAAAATGTTTTGACACGAAAAACGGAAGTACTACACAAAGATGGTAACAGGATCGATAACTATCGCACACGGACCGCACGATGGAGTAATATGAAACTACATTATTTTATAGATTCAGTATTCAGCTGTATCACAATATACTGTTAATAGCAATAGTGTTAAGTCTCTATTAAATCTAGGAATAATTCTTCTATAATAGCTCTTCGTCTTTTAACCAATCTGAATATCTCTATGAACGTTTGATCTAGTAATAATGCTGCCCTTGGCATATGAACAGCTACGTTATACATACTTTTCTTGATCTCGGAATCCGGACGTACTCGACAGTATAAATCTTTAAAACATTTCATACAATAATCATGATACATAATTATTCACTACACCAAGGCCAGTATTTAGATATTCGTCTTTACACGTATTTTGGAATTTAGCCCCACCATAATAATTATTACTTTTTAGGACCCTCGATGGTCCTTATAAGATCGTCCATGTGTAACGAAACTTGGTTGCGGCACTTCGTATACCACGATATGACCGATTTTGCTCCAAAAGGTCTTAAAATGACCGCAATTACGTCTTGTTTTGCGTGGACAAGTTTTTGGTGGAAATACCTAGGCGTTCGCTTGCAGTTTTTCATTAACTAGTAAAATTACCCTTACAGGGGCACAAAAAGTGTCAAGGACATAACTTTGAGAGCTCATATCTTCGCCAGGGATCGCCCCACGCCGTTGATATTGACAGTGTTAGAAATACCTTGCAATTCTGCGGCTTTTGGTCTCCTCAATTTGTTGTTTGAATGCTTTGTAGCGGTAAAAATGGGCCAAGGACCTAAGAAGGCGATCAAAAGTGATCTTCATAAGAATTTCCTATGGGCAGGGCATCGTAGGCACGGTCATGGGATAAGTATAATCCAACTATGCCAAAATGACCGGCAACCAACTGTGTTGTGCATGCAAACATTTGATCTCGAACTGCAGATGGCTGTAACCATGACAGCAGGTCCTATCGTCAGAGTTGCACAAAATATGCATAATTTTTCAATTTCCAGAGATATATTTTCAGAAGTTATCGATTACGTGGTACGCTTTTGAACTTCTGCAGTTCCGCATGTTGTGTTGTACCAATGCTACAGAATTACTGTTTGATAGCGGTCACAACAGGTTCAGCAGCTATGAAATTGATCTGTACCCTTGAAACCATCTGTCATTACAATCCCTCCACCATCGAGGGTCCATCATACCCTGAGTAATACTCCGTCGGTATAAATGCATGCGTAGCATAGATTTTTCTATCAATAATCATTCTAGTGAGCATCTTTACATCAACCGGACCATGAGCATACTTATCGGGCTGAGAGCTGGGGCAATTAGCTGCAACAACTCTTTACAAGAATCAAAATCTCAAAATATAATAACCAATATTGTAACTACTTAGAAGCGCAGCTGTCTCCAGATAGCAGCTAAAAGAATAATCATATACGTTATATAATATAACGGAGAACTGACTATGTAAGTTGCGATTACCGCAAATGTCGACAACATTTTTTGGGTGGGAACAGAAGTAAATACACAAAGGATCACGAAATCACTATTTGAAGATTATGGAACGTTTTCTAGTAAAAACCACTACCGGGGTAACCAATACTCAAATATATGCTAGTCTCGTGTAAACTTATAATCGCTAACTTCTGAAATAATCAGGGATTACTTATAGCTTCACGAATCTCCTTCACCCTATAGAATAGCGTGGCACTCCTCTTGAAACTCTGTCGGAAAACAAAGACACTTTTAAAGCTACTGAAGACACCGATTATCTCAACGCAGACTGCTTCTGCCTATCTCGGGTGGCTCAAACGCAAGTGCTTGTATTTTTGCGGTACCCATAAGTACACGAAAATGTTAAATTCTACAAATTAAATTATTCAAATCATACTGTCACATTTATAATAATAATAACTAACACAAACACTTCATATTTCTTGACGGACAAACAATTATCATTTTCTAAAGTAAGTATTGAATTACAAAACGCTTTTCGTTTTTACCAGGAAGTTACATTCACACGATTAAATAGTAAATAATATGATTATAATTAGGTAAATAAAATAGGAGTACTTATGACGACCTGACATATAACTGCAATTAAAGAAGGAATACAAAACGTATTGCGCCCAGTAAGCGTTACCCTCTGAAGTGGGTTCCGTAGACTATCGATCGTAAGTTCAATGCAGAGCCTGAATTCGAATTTAAAATGAGTATAATCACCGAAACTATTCAGTGTTTCTTCAAGATTCGGTTTTAACCGGATATTAAAATTGACTTGAAGTGAATAGGAGTAATACCTCTGAGCTACTTCCTAGTTCAAGTCAACCTCGAACTCGTCGTCATCAACATCATCAACATAGTTAGCAACATCCATCTCGTCCCCGTTAAAAATTGTATCGTCAAAGCTGCTGCCCATATCGTCCTCCTCAGGGTTCACTGGATCAATGTTGTCATTAGTCAACATTTCATCGATTTGAGACACGTCGTCTTCCCTAGATCTTTTTTTTCCTTTGCGAGATCCGTCGTCTGCACGAGAATGCCCTCTGAGTATGAAGTTCCGGGCATATCTTGCTGCATCAAAGTCCCTGGGATCTTTTGGTCCATTAAATTTAATCCGTATCAGACTATCAACCGTTGACACATCCAGATTGTATCTTTGAACAGTTTTTATATTCGTGTACAGGGAGTAAATCCGTTCGACCTGAATTAAGTCGCAACGCGTCAAATTTTTCTATAATTCAACCTTTCAAAGTACTTAAATAAAACGGCTAGTAAAATAAACTTACTTCGGCAGTGCTAGCTGGTATGACCAGTATATTCGTGAGGATAGTCCTCAAGCTCTCAGGCCACACTATACTGCTACCAGGGTTCAAGTACGCCGCCCAGAACTCTTCTGGCTGTTTCGTTCTAAGCCGTATAAAATCAGCAGACACCGATATCATTGCTTTGAGATCCATCCAATCCTGCAAGATGACCGTGGGAAGTACATTCCACCTTAGCTCCTCGTTAAGACGAATTATTTGTGTGTTCCCGAAGTTTTGCAAATTTACGGATGGCCATTGGCGGGGATCAAAGATGTCTAGGTCATCGGTAGCGTCCGTTGGAAAATACGAATTAATTTCTTCAATCACGGTATCAATGTAGTGGCATCTTTGAGTCTGAAGACTATTTTCATCTAGCACGTATGGATTAAGTAGCACACCATCTAACTCAACATCATTGCTTTCGAATTCGGGCAAACTAGGGACGTGACGATTACCAGCTTCTACCACCGCTGACTTGTCCAAAAGACTCTGTAGCTTTGGACCGTTCGTTGTTTTCAACTGTGTTAAACGGGCTACAAGTTTATTCCGTAATTCCTTCCTTCCAATTAGGGAGGATGAACGGCCTTGAAGTTCTATTGATACGGCTGCCAGATCTTCACACGCGTCAGCTACGAAGGCCATCGTTGCGATCAGTGTTGGATCCTTCAGTGACGATTCGATCGACTTAGCCAGCTCCCTTTGGGGTTTACGTGTACTACGATCAGCAATAACAGCTTCAATTGCCTTCACGAGTACCGGCCAGTTCGCGAGAACGGTCGAGAAAGCTCGACGCTTTGTATTGATCCATCTTGTGGGCACAATTCTTTTTAATTCGAATCTAGTGTAGCCGAGTTCCGCCGTTGTTTCATAAAGAAGGGCTTTCTTTGTGTGTGACCTGCTGTTGAACATGCGGTACAAGTCGTTAGCAGTTTCGTCAACATCGTGCAGGTAATGCATTTGTTCCCATGAATGTTTAAGTGCTAAATCAAGCTTGTGGGCATAGCAGTGCACTGCAAGCAGCTCTCTACCTGTCCATTCTTTTAAGAGACGACGGAATTTTTTCACATTGGATACCCCATCCGAAGCAAACCCTACACATTTGTCTTTCACGTAATCCACCAAGCCGTCCTTAGCCAACTCTCTTTTAAAAAGGGAAAATAGATTTTCACCTGTTTCCCTTCTTCCCGCTGGAAGTAATTTATAAAGCCGCACTACCACACGTTTGGATTCATCGTAAGTCTGAAAGAGCACCGCAATGGAAGCGATAGTTGCTATATCAGTAGAGGTATCAATCATGACACTAAGCTCTGGCTTTCTCTTGAAAAAGTCTTGAACAAAATCCTCGTGCATGCTTTCAGATATCGACATCGTTATAGTTTTTGCCCCAGACGGAGTATGATACAGGTGTCCAACATTCACGTCGTAATATATAAGCGTCTGAGTCATGATCGGGTGCTTGTAGAAAGGAATGTCCATTCTGGTGGATTGGAAGACGCCTACGAAGGCATACTCGGTTGGGCGAAGATACAGCCGCATGGGACCCCCATCTCGATAAAATTCATCGTAGAGTACTTCACCCCTTTTCCCCTCGTCAAACAAGGCGAAGTAATCAATTGCTAACTGATGAATGGGGTTGTTAATGTGTTGATGTATCAACTTCTTGTTTAAGTACTTAATTGGATCGGACTTTCCCGTGTGAAGAGGCCGAGGAGTTTTGACTGCCTTCAGAAGACTTGACCCTGGCCTGTCGAAAACGATTTCTTGATTCCACAGCGAGTTGCATAGCTTGCAACGAAAACTATGAGGAACAATGTAATCAAACCAATTGCACACATCCTTTCTTAGTACATGGTCTGGTTTAAGATACTGATGCTTGTCGTTTCGTAGTTCAGAAATAAAGTCCTTGTGCCCGAACTTTTCACAGTCATCCCATGTGTGGGGAATGGATTTTGCAAGTTCAGCCTCAAACAAACTTTGGTCCATTGGAACTGGCTTCGGGTTTGCGGCGGTGGTTACTGCAAAACAATTGTAGCTGTTAGAAAGCGTACATTGATTTTTTATTTCATGGAGTCTCAATTTCTTTGCGTGCGTATTAGATTTGTATTTATTTGAGAAATTCTTTACCTGCTGAAAGAGGCAGCTCATTCACTTCTGGGACATGATGAGAAGCGTCCGCTTGTTCAATCAGTGTCTTAAGAGCTTCTAAATACTTGGACGCACTGGTTATCACAGACGCAGTGTCAATATAAGGATCTCTTGTGGTAATGTAGCACGAATACTCTGGTGTAGTGCGGTATTTCACGACTGGGGGATCTCTGATGGGCTCCGTCTCCTCGATTCGAAAAGTAACTGCCGTTTTGCAGTCGTTTACATCCCCAGGGGTGCTCTTTGCATATTTAAAATACGTAGGCTGTAACGGATCCCAAAGTTTCTCTTCCATGATTTCATCCTCGGGACTACAACGACTCACTGTCCGGTCGAGGTCGGAGGTCGCCCAATCTCTTAAAATTAGCTGATGATCTCTTTTGTAACCATCATAAAATGTCTCAAAGTAATCGCAGGATGTGTACGGTGAGGATGTCGTGTAGACATACATATCAACAATTAGAGGAATTATTTTCTTCTCGATGTCATTTGTCAGCGGAACCTTATATTTCAGACCACGTTCACTGTTCAGAGTAAGCCACTCGAGTGATCCCTTAGGATGATAAATAAGGGCAACAGCTATGGGGGCTTTGTGAGAGTCGGGCAAAAGGTTTGAATCATAGTTATCAATATCAACAGGAAAATCGCAATCCCCTAAAGACATGTCAACATTTTTTACACGGGGACCACCTATCACGTAGAATACAAACTTTCCAGTCCGACGTGAGGCTTCATTCTTAAGGTCACAGACTCCAACGAGAAACCCGGAGTGGTCAATAAATATTAACTTGTACTTTTTATCCATAGCCACATTGAATACGTTCTTCGGTTCGGGGTAACAGACTCGCATGAGCTCTATGAACTGTGAGCCACCCCCTGGATAGATGTTCATTTCAGATATTATGATTCTACACTGCTTGTTTGCAAGAAAGGGAGGTGGTATGTCCATCGATCTTCGAATAGCATTCGTCGAACACGGAAAACTGCAAAATAATAATCAGTAGTTCTTTTGAGTTATTGATAACAAGACCATTCTTTTATTAGTTTATGACGTTATCATGACCGGTTTTCACCTATTATTACTGTCGTTATTGATGCTGCTAATGCCCATCATCATAATTACTAATGTTTCATCGTTACTTTCATCAGTTAATGCGGTGCAGGGTTATCATAATTCGGACCTTCCATTCGATATCTTAAGACGGTTTTTTGACCCTGTTTTCTCGAAACATTTTGAGTGCAACCAGAGTTGAGCGAAAAGAAGCATATTATGGCGGATTTTTTATCCTACGAACTGATAAAAGTCATACCGAAGGTGAAAGAACAACACTTTGTGTGCGGAATCGAGACGCAAAGAATCGGCTTAAAAACTTTAAATGGGAAGAGAACTTCAAAATATGAAATTTCCATGTCAAACTGCTCAGCAAGGAATAAGTTTGGAAGTTTGAGAAAAAACAAGGTTTAAGTAAAAGCTGATCGAAAAAATAATGTTTTGCATACGAACAAGTTTTAAATGGAGTTTGTAACACATAAAACATTTTCCTGTGTAACTAAACCCATTACCCGCATACTTTTGGCATCCAATGTGGGAAATTTTAATTTCCTTAAACTGCCTTTTCCGGTATATTATCAACCCAGACTTCAGGTCCCGTTTACGCAGCAACCCTTGAGTTGTCCCCCTTAAGGTATGACACTGAAGGGTTTGTAAGGTGAACATTATCGTACTATCGGATTTGCGTCGTTCAACTACGGTTACACCAGAAACTTTCACAATTGTCATATGCCACGTTTCAAATTATTTTTGAAAACCTGACACGTTGTTGTCGTTGTCATTATTAATTCTAAAAGGACGTTCCATGTGTAGATTTGTTTTTATAATTTTGTCCGGATTTTAAAAATAATATACAATAACAAAGTTATAGAATAGGTGTTAGGAGAGAGATTGGCCTCACCTTGCAAGAAGAGCTGCAACAAGCAGGAATGCTCCACTTTTGATGGTAATGAAGAAACGTTCAGCTCGTGGGTTCGCCTTCACTCTCCACGTCATTATCAATGCCTTGGAGTCCAAAGTGAAATGAAACCTAGTTTCAAAACGATCAGTTTTACTGTTTGATTCGGACATGATGCATCACCAAGTGAAAAATCATTGTTGAAAACAGCTAGCTACACAACATACAAAACTTTAAGAACTGTGTTCTGCGCAAAGGAAACTATAATTAATTTGATAAAAGGGGGAATTTGCAATGACGCTTGGCCCAATGGGAGAATAAGTAATGTAATTGACGTCATGAGTAAGTATGGTCTTCTACATACTATTAGCGCTAATCTTTTTTGGTTTGTACATTATCTCCTCCTAGACAGTTTGACCTAGAGCGACGTGAAGTACCAATTGAAAGCTGATTAAATTGTCCCGCGCGAAAGCTATATCTCTTTTTGACCTGAGGTCATTCAGAGGTCATCAAGCAGGATCAAAGTATTCAAAGTGCTACCATATAGTAGGGAAAAGGCACATGTGGGCATGTGACATATCAAAAGCTTTGTCTGTCCATTTTGCACAAGAATACGTGTACAGTTTTGGGCTGCAATCGTCCATGTTGACGTAAGCGACGAAAAAAGTGTCCAACAGGGGCACAAATCGGTCCATATGCAAAATCCTGTCGTGTAGCACATCATTACAACCAGAATTTTGCGGGCTACAATATTCTGGGACCAAAATGTGACTGGCATCGTCACTGTGGTCAACAGTGACGACCCGTGGTACCAAAGTGGCCCATCTTTAGGCGTTTAGCTGAAGTATAAAAGAGAGGGAACTGAATTATTCGCAGGTACGTTCGACAGAAAGCTTCGCGAAGGAAAAGCTGTTAGGATTAACTTGACAGATAACCCTAAAAGTGATTAAGTCAGAGGCTCAGCTAAAGCTAATCATATGGTATACCAGAGGGTACAAGATTTCATTTACTGAATTCAGTAGTGGTGCCCCATATTACCCTAACGTGCGGGGCAGCTGGCTTGAAATTCCCGTTTGAATGTTGAAAACTTATTGTGCGTCCACTTTGTATGGTAGGGTACTTGCTCGGCTTCGAGTTCTCTAGCAACAGCTTAGCCCTAGGTACGACTGCAGCCTCTGGACTGCGGCCCAAAGGGACGCCGTCCACCTTGTAAATACTATTGAGCACAGCCATTTGGCCGAGAACATTAATGCTTCATGGCTGCTGTATTGAAGAAATACTATGGATATGAAACTTGAGTCGGTTAATTGGCAATGCAAAGTGAAAATTGCTGCAAAGGATCGAACTAACGACAGAATACAGCATGAGTGGACCCCATGCTTTGGCAACGTCAGAATTTCCAATGTCGGCCCACATTCTTAGGTCGCCTACAAAGAGGGCGCGGCCGTGCAGCATCCCTGCCAGTAGTCATCTTGTGTGATATGTTTTCGCCATTATGGCATTGACAGATGATTTAAACGGACGAACATGCACGGCCATGCCTGCTCTGAGATCGTCCTTAAAATCTCCGGGGAAAAGGCGGCATTTTTTTCTTACTCTGGAACCAGAGGTTTGCCTACAGAGAATGCCACTCCGTGCCCAGATTTGCTACAACATAGTAGCCTAAGAACCCTGGGCACTTTTTAGGAGGCGAGCTTGCGAGTCCTCCTTATGTGATGGACACTGATGCCACACCCTTCTGCAGGCCCGCAT
>JAQFYD010000975.1:0-14158 GCA_034694225.1 Bourletiella hortensis
GTAAAGAACTATCATTGCGGTTACCAGGGGTCTTACACTTATAGATCCGAAGGGCTCAAACAAGGACAACATATACGACAAGCTCGTCGAGTTATTTAATGCTTTATTGGAGACAATACAATCCGCTAATAATATAATAGTTACTTATACTCGATCGTATGTATGAAGAACTAAAGCAAAATCGAATATTGTCATTGTCAAGCCGTCGTTCATGTGCTTTCATATAAAAGTTGACTAAACAGCAAGCCTTAGCAGATGGAGACCGTAATAATTATTAGGAATAGATCGTAGTAAAGCTGCAATGAGTAATAACAGTTTTGTGGAAAACTTCTGAACTTTTATATAACTTAACACAATCTGCTGCATATTCGGTGAAATGATAACAACACTCGTGGTACTAATTTGAACGATCGGGCAGATGCAAAGTGTGACAGAAAGGAACTAGTAGAGCTGATCGGCCGAGGGCATTAATTTGTTCTCCACCATGTCATCAAAGTCTTCCGCGGAGTCAGTGGTCAGTGCCACTGAAAGAGCACTGAGGGAACTCTCTTCTGAAACAAAGAAGAAACGGGATCCGTTGGCATCTGTATCAGAAACGACAGGGGATGCAGACGACTTGAGTGTAACGGATTCAGGTTGGTATGTGGTGAATCGGCATTTATAATGAATTAATGGCCTTAAGAGTCACACATTATTTGCCTTAGGCTCATTTTCCTCGGATGAAGACGAATTCCCACGTTATGTCAGACCTGATGAGTCAATCGTTGGGGAAGAAGTTTCCGGTAAGTACAAACTGTCAATATGCTCTCGCTTCAAGCAGAATTTGTACTATTTTTAATATCTAAATTGCTTTTTGCAGAAATGGAGGCGGGTGAGGCTAGCGGCGATAGACGAGAAGGTCCCTTAAATGAGCGAGCAGTTATGCACGACCTACACTCTCCAATCGTAAGAAGTACGTAAGCTGAAATGGTTTTGATCCTTACAGTACAATTTCAAGAAGTTTTCCATTTTCAGAGGTCGATTATCTCCATCAAAAGAACTTCGTATCTGTCTTTGAGGGTCTAGCTTTGTCCACCATTCTGGACGAAATATTTCTGCAGCTAGAAATTCTAGGGCATTCATTTCCTGGGCAAATGGTCAAGCCTGAAGATGCAGACTTTCTCACATATGATGAGCGGTAAGAGATGAGGAAAATGAAGCATAATTTTCCTATCAGCATTGCACTATTTGAGTGGCATTGTTTCTTTCAACAGATTTGCAAGAGAAGTCGAGGACAAGGACCTAGAGTACATGCCTAGTCTGAAGAATTTCAAGAACCCATTCGTCGTCGATGAAACTCAAATTGGCACTCCGTAAGTTTCTTTACGTAGAAAAATGGCATTAGTGAACAAAGCTTTATCGGCATGACTTGCGTCGGATGTTCTCGTAGTTGAACTTTAGCTTTCGAAATTATTCACACGATCCAATAAGGGTTAACGTTTTATCAAGTGCTGGAGAACGAATGTGATCTTTTG
The DNA here is from genome assembly GCA_034694225.1 of Bourletiella hortensis. Taxonomy (NCBI): domain Eukaryota; kingdom Metazoa; phylum Arthropoda; class Collembola; order Symphypleona; family Bourletiellidae; genus Bourletiella; species Bourletiella hortensis. Next base: position 1,515 of record JAQFYD010000975.1, read on the forward strand.
ATCTTGACTTACACACCATTCCCTTCACATATGTTTCTCTAAACATATGGGTGGCCATTAGGGCTTTAGAACGTTAGAGACAGTAATGATGACGATGATACAGAGGAGATGCTAGTGGAGTGATTTTTTATCCATGATGAAAGATAAGGACATGGAGCGAAAGAGAGACAGGGCTAAAGACTAAAGGACAATGTCACTTTATTTTCCTCTCAGAGAAGATCGGATGGCCACCAAGTTGCAGAAAGATCGAGCCTTTCTCCAGGAACTGTTACGTCTAGCCAAGAAAGAAATTGATGATTCTCGTACATTTGAGTCATTGAAAGATAATGTGACCAGAGAGGATGGCCGGCGTCACGAAGAGATCACCTTAATGGAAAGAGAAAAAAAGGCTATTCAGTCCGTCGCAAAGATGCGACAAAAGATTGTCGAGTTCACATCACAAATGAAGCGTGATGAGCACAAACGGTTGGAAATGATTAATCACCTCAAGGATCAACTATACGAAGCAAAACAACAAGGAAAGCAAGATGCCCGCTACACGCGTGCTTGGTACGAGGCAAGAAATGCTCATAACTTTGCGGAACTGAGTCACCGAACGGAAATTGCTCGGCTCAGAATTAAAGCTCTTGAAATTGACATGACAAGAGACAAGCTCGCTCATCAAAATATCCAAGCCTGGTACACTCTTGTCTTTGAAGAGACTCAACATAAAATTGATGACTGGAAAAATAAATTGGAAGAAGATCTTGAAATCATTGACAAAAAAATTAGGGAACAGAATGATATCATAAGAGCTCAGCAATCTTTGATGGAGAGTTTAAATAATACGGTTCGGATAAATATTCATTCCATAGCATGTTGTTAAACACAACGGTGTACGACTTTGTTATTATACGCTGTCCATTCTTGTATTGTTTTTTTCAGATTGCTGATAGAATGGTAGAACTTGGGCCTTGGGAGGAAGAGAAGGATAAGGAGGCCAGAGCTAAATCCGAGGCTCTACGGCTGTACCATGGGGCGAGGAAAGTTCAGCGATGGTGGCGAGATTATATGGTCAGACATTTGTCAAATGTCACTATAACTACCTTTTCTTTATAATCTGATATGCAAATTCCCATTTACTCATTTTCTCTCCTTCTTTTTCAGACACGAAACAATTTGTACAAGAAGAAGAAAGGCAAGAAAGGGAAAGGAGGGAAGGGTAAGAAAAGGCGGTAGATAGTCCTCCGTTTCACCGTTTCCGCTCGTTCGTTCTGTCCCATGGAGTTATCGTCGCATTCTGTCACCTCTGCTTGTGTTTCCTCAGTTTCACTTCGCTTGCTTACTTACTTGCTTTCCTTATGTAATTTGCTTGAAACCAATAATGATGTTCAAAGGTAACCGATACAAACATTAAAGAAATGATATCCTCAGCGGTTACATATCTTGCTCTCGGATGTAGCTGCTTATGTCTGCTTTAGTAGTCAAGGTAACGCCTCAGGGGCTCATGTTTAGTTCAATAATATTAGCAGTAGTGCTTGCAACCCCCTATTTTACGCTTCCACCCGTGCACGACTCAAATATTTCCTGTTCCATCTCAAATTTGCGCTTTAAATAACTGTGGGTACTTATTGACAAGGTTTGTTAACTGTATTTGGTTTCCAGATTGAGTACGCCTCATTCTCCACCGCATCATTTGTTTATATATTCATGATGAGCAATAGCAATGGAATACAGCCATGTTGAGCGACTGGGGCTGGAACGATGTACTCTTCCATCTTTTTAGTGCGAATCACATTTCCAAAGTCTAGATGGCCGCACAATCAAACGAGGACAGATAGCGGACTATAGTGCTTCTCGTGTTCATAGACAAGCTCATCATCACATTTGCTGAAGGTTCCTGTCGCCACCTTCCCACTACTACGACGACAAAATCTCCATACATGGTCTCCAGCATGGGATCTTATATATTGAAGGTCAATGTTCCAGTATCAGCAGGGTGTTCCTGAGAGGTTTTTCCTACAATGAATGTGGTGCACCACATCATTCCCCATCAGAAATTCTTTTGCAACAACTCTTCAGCTGCACTTACTCCAAAACTTTCTTCAGAATGTTTCCTCACTCGCATATATAGCTTATGCATTTAATATCTCTTGCTTCTCTGACAATGTCACTTTACTTGTGCCACCGTCACCACTAATTGCACATGGCGAATCTACTCAACATGCTCCTTAGTGTAATATATACCTATTGACTGACGATCAGAATCATGTGCTTTTTAAGCCAAAATCTCAGTCAGAGCAATACCCAATGGATTCTGTAGTGTGCAAACGTCTATTGTATCCTGGATTTAGCATGTACAGGAAAAAGAAATGTCTGCAATTTAATTCCTTGTGATTTATGCGATGATTGTAATTAAATTCCCACATCAAAAACACAACTTGGGTGACGACTGGTCTGGGTGACTGTGTATGGCCCATGCATTTATTTACTAGAATCACCACCGCCAACGACGATGTAAGAATGTCTAAATAGGCGCACACTCACACACGTGCAAGAACACATTGGATGGCAATGATTTTCATTTCAAGTTTGCATGCGGTCAGGCAAATAAGTTTGCGTGCACCACGGTCAAAGCATGTTAATAGTACTGACGATCATGATGATGGCGAAGCTCCTATTTTTTCCTAACGCTGTCTCTGTAAGCCAGCAAAAGATGTGGTTGCGTGTAGCTATACTATTATTATATTGCCACAAATCAAAATAGTTTCTATAAGGCCTCATCCTCTTCCATATTATTATTATTATTACTGCAAGGGTGCATGCATATCCATATGCATAATGTGTTATATTGTAGGAAAGCTAAACGATAAATTCACGAGGGGCCGGGAAGACATAGTAGTGTGTGGTAGCTATCTATTACGGCGACGACTAGGGAAAGTTACTGTATCGTTGATGACTCTGGCAATAAAATGTTGGAGAGAAAGAGAGAGAAACAGTGAGTTTAGTAAAGTAAAGCATCATCCTAGTCGGTCGCCGTGTCTGAGTTGTCTGTTTATATTGGATTACTGGGAGAGTGAGTCAAACGAATTCGGCAAGGACGACGACGGTTAGGAGTGAGAAAATAATTCAATATAAAATGCAAATGATGGTTTGTTACTGTGACTGGACGGCGTGGTTGGTGGTCGGAGTGACAATATGGGATTTGCCGCATCCCCCCTTACTCTCCGCTCCTCTTGATTACATGACAATTCCCTCTCCGTAATGGAGATAAATGTGAACAGAGTCGTTTGAGAGCATTTAATGTTCTTACTCCACATTTACACATGTACAACTTTTACTAAGCCTTAGCTCCAGCAGCAGCACTTTATTGTAACGCATCAATGAGTCTCTCTCCTATACATGTTGTTGAAACACAGGGCTAGCTCGACTTTTCTCTTCTATACTCCCTTCCTCCAAATATACTTAAAACATTGTTGGAATACATACAGTGGCAGTAGTTGTAGTGCTAAATTGAAACAATAATAATGTTAGCTTCCTTTGGGGTAGGGTACCAAAAAAACTTCATCCTTTCTGGGCATATACCCTTCATCTGCTAGTAGTATATATGCATGGGCTGGGATTTAACAGCAATATCACAACTTCTGTTGGTAAATATATGTGACCCGTTTATAACAACAGACTAACAAGGGACTGTTTGTGTGCGAGGTTTCTGCATCATGTTTCGAAACATGGGTCGTCACCATATGTAACTACATGCATTTTCGGACCATTATAGCTAAATCGCATTTCGATTAAATACACCAGGGAGTCTTCATCTGCATGATTCTTTCCTCCTCCTCCTCTTCCTCCTGCTCTTCTTACACTTTGCTTTTCACTCTCTGTTTCTCACTCATATGCTACTCCTATATACTAGCTAGCTAGCTGCTCTTAACTTGGAAATCCCATGGCTGTCGGATTATTAAGTTAGCATGTGTTGATTTCAAGCATACGTATTAACTATCCATGTGTTTATTCCACAGGGGAAACAATATTTCCCTATTCACTTGACAGAATTAGTCTTGATTTCGTGATTTCATTAGGATGATCCAAATTAAATGATATGAATCCCACACACGCCATAGAACTTTTTCCCACACTTTTAATGGTCCCTAAAAACTTTTCCCTGTAGGTTTACTACTATTCCCTATCTTTGTCGTTGGCAAAATGTAACTACTGATGAGCATCCCGTTCCCATTACTCGTGAAGCAAACCGCTATTACTGAGAATTCATGGAAGCTTACTGTCTTATGCGTACGACATTATGGAGTACATGGAGCAGAAAGTAATGTGAAATAGTGGTGCATTTTTTTTCAAGTTGTAATCTTCTCCATGATGATGAAGCATTCTATGGCATCGTGCGACTTTGTGTATTCTTGCAGTTTGCAGATCAAGGACGAGGAATTCTAAGAAGGAGGAAGCAAAAACAATAAAAATAACAAAGTAATTGCATTTAATCCTGGTACTGAGATGATGATGAGGAAATAGAAACGGATGTGGTAGACCGAGATGGCATAGAGCATAAGATGAGTGTATATCATCTTCTAGATATATGGACTGTATGTGATAAAAAACATGTGCAGTTTGAAGAAGAGAATGATGAAGAGGTAGCCGTCACGAATTGAGCATGACATTTGGACATGTTTTTGTTGTACTGTCTTATGATGATCACGAATTACGTGGTGTTAGCGAATGGTTAAACGTCTCAGGAGGAGGGTGACAATGAGATGAGATGATGAGTCCTTTTGGGTGAAAACACATATAAGCAAAAGTTTTACGCTTCCTGCCTTCCTAAGCAGAATTATACGTCCGTAGCTATGTTTCTTTGTGCATAAGTGAATGGAGAAAATGAAGTTGGTAGACTATGCAACGTGCAACCCTCTTCTGTCATGTCAGCATTAGACTTACTTACTCCTTCATTCATGCATTTTTGATTTTTTTGTTGCTCATATGATGCAACCTTATTGAAGACACTCTTCATCCACTATATGTCTCTTACTGAACTGCAACTTGGACACCACATCATGACTTCCATGCATGAATCATCATGCTGTTCTTCATCTACACATTTGGTATTAAACTTCTCTCATCATTGGCCGTCTTCTTTATCAAACCAAACTGGCCTGGCCTGTCTAATATATCAACCGTCATTATAGTCTCAAATACGGAATTAAATGAGTCATTTCTCAATTCTGTTTTCTTCTCTTTGAAACATCTTTCGGGCTTTTGAGACAGCCATGCTACAAAAACTCAGCAATTTATCGTGACATCCAATCCAGGGTTTGTTTGAGAAGCACCATTAATTTGTTCATTTTGACTCACGTTCCCACACAGACTTGGAACAATAATGATTGTCGCGCGGTGAGAACTGCAAATAATATAAACTGCACATTGAGTCTGCTGTGGTAACTTTTAGTCTAATCTCAGGATAAACACCCTTTCTTCCTTATACCTGGAAAATCCCGTGGCTTATGTTAACTTAATACCCTGCTGGTAGTTACTGTTTGCAAAAGCTTTTTAGGCTTGTGAAAATTTGCATATGAAAAGGTCGTTTCCTTGTGTCTGCTTCAAGCCGAGGTAAAGTCATCCTGTATGACATGCCGTCCAACCAACAAGTTCCATCCTGACTGAGCTCATCTGGCTTCTCGTCGTCCTTAACAACAATGCACTGCACAGAAGCGGAGCAAAACGTGGCTTTCGGTGGTTCATTCCAAATGAAGATACAAGAGTATCTTGCTCCCTTAACTTTGCACTTACTGCACATATTTAATGAGGTATGGAGCTTAAGGAAAAATGGAGATTGGGCGAAATTGTTGCGGTGGTGATGCAAAGGGGAAATTATGCATACTTGGCTATGCTCAATCGGGGTGCATATGCTTGATATGCTAGAAGAAGGGTCTTGATTCTTTTGTATGATGAAATTCTGGATGCAAATAACGAAGGGAAAGATGAAGGAATAAAATCTTTCTAAAGTCTTTCTCATAAAGGATGAGGGAGTCAAGTGTAGTGTGACTTTGGTGGTGGTGGGGAACAATAGAGTTTCAGGAGGAAGTTTGGCCTCATCATTTCTCGCACTGGCACGCTGCATTTTCCAAGGGGCACAGAGCAGCAGCAGCAGCAGAAAGGGAACAAGAGGAGCAGAAAATCAAAATCTAACAAGGCCATATATAAACATATACCGAGAAAGATACAGTGGATGAATCTGCACAGAGATGAAGCAAGTGGATTTGAATGGGAATGGAAGGAGCAAACGGAAGAGTAAAACGGCCTCTTCGGATCCTCCGGCAACAACATTCAACACGGACGAAAATTACCCATTTCCGATTTCTCTCGCTCTTTCCCTTCAACTCTCCAGTCATCTATCTTATAGCCCGGCTCATCCTCTCCGTCTCTTTCTCGCTCTCACCCTCCTCCATTCTCTTTCCTGTGCATTATCATTAAGCACAAACGTTATTGTTCTCCCAGTAATATTTTATAAACTCTGCAAATATGACATTAGCCTTCCAGCAACTTGGCCTCGTCACTCTTCCTGTAAATTCAACACTATTTTTACAATTCTAATGCATCCATATGCTTTTATTATAGCTATGTTTCAAGCAATGAAAAGTTACCCTCTCGGTACACGAATTTCAGTTGTAAAAAAATATATTTTTATTCCGTAACATTCATGACGTCATCATTTCATAATAGTTTCGCAACGTATGACAATATGGGATCTTATGTTACTTTAATTGCTATAGCGCACAGCGATAGGCTCCAGCCCTTCCGAGATGGGGAAGCTTAGTGGTTACCTGTAAATTGTGAGAGAAATTTGGTGAAAAACATTAGTATTGGTTAGCTTAGAAAGTAGGTAGGTAGAGAAAGAAAAGCAGAAAGAATACAGTTGCAAGTTGGATGCCATAGAAGGCTACGGAATATGTCATTAAATAATAAGAGTGGAGTAATAAAATAAAGAAATTATTATTCTCTTCTCAAGCTGGCGTCCTCCTGTTCCCTCCACTCAAATAATAATTCAACCATGCGCACATTTATTATCCTCATGATGATAATGGTTATTTTGAGAGCTATTCGATCGTATTTATTCCATTCAAATCACTCATTCGTGCATCTAACAAGCTATAGCTACTTTTGCATTCATACATATATGAATATTACACAGAACCTTTCCACCAGTAATTCACTACTATTATAGAAGTGCATTGACGTGCTGCTGCCGCCGCCACTACTACTATACTATACTAACCAACCAGACTTGCTTGCAACAGACAAATTTTGTCAGAGAAGTAGCCAAGTTCACTTATAAAATTCTCCAAGCTGAAACTCTCAGCTTGAAAACTGGCTTTTATGTGTTTATAGTAGCGAAAACATGACTATCCACATAGGAACACACAAGCACGTGCCAGCAACACTTCTAGCTATTCTTCAAATGTCCGACTTATAATGACATTTCCGTTTCCCTACACCAACCACTCTTCTAAGGGTCCACCATACATCCTGTCCACCGCCACTCCTCTGAGGGGATCACAACCTCCCTAATAAATGCCCTAGAAATCTCTAAAAACTATGAAAGCTACCGAGGTACCAAAAAAATGGATAGTTTAACTTATAAACTCATGTCACAGATGGCTAAAAACAAATGTGACAAGTCTTTTTCAGCATTAATTCACCGCGTTACTTTGTTACAGAGGCGGCAATTATTTTTTTCTGGAAAAAAATATAAACCGAACGTTAAGCATTAATTCTGTTAAATTAAGATTCATGAAGCATCTCAAATATTTGCCGAATAAAGTAAAATAACTTGAAAACTTATTACACATGTTGAAAATACTGAGCTGTAGCTAAAAGGGAAAGATATAGGAGGCCGACATAGAAGAGTTACACATGAGATGAAAAAGAGCCGAATCTTGACTTTCTCCGTGTGAGTCCTGTGTGGAGGAAACTGTGGGAGGACACTGTGGGGACAAAAAGTCATTTATTTATTGTCTATTTTATTTTTAGCGTCATCCATTTCTCCCCAGGCTTTTCCTCCCAGTCCAAATGGGACGTAAATTTGATGTAAAATCAAGAAAAAAAATTTATAAGACGAAAAAAACCCAAGCGTCCTCTTCTTCATCTCCGTGTGCTTGTGCATCCTCCTCTATCCAGCGGAGTAGTAACATACAGAAGAGGAGACACATATCCGACCATCCGTCCTCATTGTGCCCTGAAACGAAACACATAAAATAAGAAAAATACCGAATTTTTATTATTCCGTTGCCACCAAAGTTGCATTCATCATTGGAAAAAAAATGCCATGATTTATAGCGATTTCGGGGAAAAAAGAGTTCCTTTGGCTCAACTCCATAATTCTGACTGCTCCTCCGCCCAAGTCCTTAGACCTTTATAATAATGTCCCCCTACCCAACGTCGTACACATATGAGTTGAGCCATGCTTAATGTTTCATTATTATTATTATCTTTATTTATTTACTATTTACTTTGGACACCCTATTGAAATTATATGGCCAACGTTTACATACTCCAATGGTTTCACAGGCAAGACCCTTCTTATTCTTCTCCATAGAATCCACCAGCCAGTGTTCCAAATCCATGACTTTTCCACCACTCAATACAGATTGAGTTGTTGTACTATTCTTATAAAGCTACCATACTACTGCTCTGATTTATCGCCAGAGAAGCTCAAAGCAGACGTTTTGAAGCACTGCTATAGAGATACTTAGTCCTTAGTATTATTGCTGTAAAAGTGTCTAATACTATTTCCTAATAGTTATGGTCCTTTCCAAAGTCGTCAGTGAAAAGAGGCAAAGAAAAAACTATGTGTTTCTGTGGAAACAAGACGGAATGGAAAGGGAAAAAATACTCGTATATTTCGTTCAATTCAAGAATGCACACACACACTTAAGAATGCTATTATACAACGTTGAAAATATATTATTGGGAGACCAAAGAACATTACAAACAGTCAGTCCACGGCACGAGATGGATACCCACACACATACACACGTATATAGGGAAAGAAGGAAGAAAAAAAAGTTTAAAAGTCATTGTTATTTGAGGAAATAGAAAAATTACACGTCAAAGGCACACAAAAAGAGTGAAATAATAGGACCTTATATTTATGAATAGGTTGGGTCCTCCTCTCTCCTTTTCTTTTCTATATACTTTTTCCATGGATGAATGTATTATAGTATTCGAAATCCTCCATACTCCAAATAATACACAACCACACTGCCGAAACCCAACAAATCATTCTTCTCTGGCCTTCATTTATGTATACATACATGTGTGCATACACACATATCCAAATTATTTAGATTGTTTCCCTAATAATAACTCATTTCCCTCTGTATACCTTGGCCCCTTAGAATACCCATGTGTAAAGCTACCTGCCGACCCAAGCCGATAATAATGCAAAATGAAAAATTCGTACTACTTCTCAGGTTAAACTGAATGGTACAAAAAATCCCAACGTACCCAAGCTTCATTATGTCAGCTTAAGCCATTAAGTGAGTCATTTGCTACAAAGGATGGCACACGCAATGGTGCTTCAAAGTATTGTCCGTCCGCATCACCTTTTAAAGTTTTTTTGCACTTGCCACACAGGGTATGGAAGTATAGACTTTATAACGGCTTTTGAAACATCAAGCTCAAGTTGGACTTGAAAATCGCATATAATATTCAAAAAGATCGTTATGTATAGAGGAAGTTGAATACATGTTTCAAATGCATGACGAACATGAGAGGATGAAACAGGGTTAGCGGATGGTCCGCATTCATTTGTGTAGGTAAAGCAATGAGCAGAGAATCATAATAATAGCAATGCATGATGCATAACTATAGACCTGATAATGATGATAGTCCATTTCGAAGGAATTTGTCTCCCGCTGTGACCATACACATATGCCCATATTGACTCCCTGCCAAATATTACATTATCGCGTCATGATACATTTAGTCTCAATACTTTATTTTCCCCTAAATAAGTCACTCGGACAATGGATTAAGTACGGGTCCCTTAAACCCTCCAATGTATACAAATCCTTTGTTTAGTTCTTTGAGAATTTTTTTTTGTCAAACCGAACAAAATAACCTTTCACAAAGTTTGGTCATGCCTGTCACTTAGAGACTGAGTCATTTACCATCTCATATCCTTGCTAACTGCTGGCTTCATCTTCAGCTTAAATTCACAAAAAATTTGTCATTCGCTGAGTATAAAATTAAACTAGTATCAGCAATGTTTGAATATTTTAGAAAAATTTCATGAAAGCAGACGAAAATCAAGGACGAACTGAGAGGAGAAGGATGGTTAAGGCGAGTCAAAAAATTAATGTTGCCTTTGTGAGTAATTTGGAGAAGAAAATGGAATAAATGAGACGGGAAATGCGGTCTGTTCTATAATGGTTGATGAGATGATGATGATGATGATGATATAAGAAAGGAAGGCCATAGGTGGAAATAGGAAAGGCATAGTTATTGCGTATGGAGTCAAGATCAAGCCACAAGTTGAACTGTTTAAGTAGCCCAGCCCAACAGCTCAAGATTAGGGTTGGGCCCAAAACTGTGAAGGAAGACGAACTAAAACTAAACGAACACACTATGATAATCCTTTACGAATCTAACTATATCTAAAAGGCTGGAAGAAGAACACGCATCATAAAGAGCCTTCAAAGGAAACACACATCACACGCACCCTCCATTTCTATATCCATTGTACTATGTGCACATTTACGCACTCACGCACACTCAAAAGCCTGTTTCAAGTCTTTCTCTCCCTCCCTCCCTCTATCTCTCTCTCTCTTGCTCTTCAGCCTGCAAAATGCATCCAGTTTCTGTGAGAATAGTCGTCAAAGAAAAGAAATTATTCACAAATTTTATGCTCTCGAGCTGCACTTGAAAAGTTAACCAAGTGGTAAGAAGAGAATGAGTCTTGTCTTCTTGTTATATACTCTTGCTCAAGTAGGATGAAGGAACCGGCTGAAGAAAAGAGCCAGAGGGGCTGCTGCCTGGCTGGCTGGCTGGACACAGCTCAAGAGAATAATGGCGTAAAAAAATTGGTGAAAATATTAACATTGTTACAGCCATACAATAATGCTGCCATAAAATCCGACTGTGCACACACATTCACATACACAGGCCCATACACACGCTCCACACACCGCTTGCTCCACTCAATGTAACTCCAGGATACCCCTTTGTATTTGGATTCAACGAGTGATTTAGAAGATGCTTCTCCAGAAGAGCTTTTAGTCTGTAGAACTTCGTTCGTCCCTGTCTTTTCTAGCATAAAATCTCTCCTTCTTGATGTTTCTTCCCGGCTTTGACGACAGAATTACGTGTAGACTAACCAAGTGCATGGAGGAACAAAAGGGCAGCATTTTATGGGATGATCGTTGAGCGAGCTGACAAAGTAACATTGCGTTCCAACAAGTTTTCGCCACTAAAAGATGCAATATATTTGTGTAGCTAAGAGTAACAACGACGGATTTTCAAGAAAAAGACGATGGCCGTGTGTCCGCGGTTGCAGTAATAGCAGCAGCAGCTGCTGTGAGCCATAAGGCAGAAATCGTTTCTAGTATCTACTACTGCGCGGATCAATAACTGCGTATACGATAGTAAAGACTCTGGCTTAGCTCTCTCTCTCTCTCCATTGACTCAACTCTTCATTGTGTCTGACTTTGCCAAGCACCTGTGACTTTGCTCGAATTCAAGTAAAATCCCCCAAGTTTTCTTCATAGCCTAGCCGACAGACATTTTGAATGCAAGCAACTAATAATCGCAAGTCATAATTTTGCATATGCAGCATCTATTCTATACCTTTAATTCCGTTAGTACAGTCATCATAATACTTAGTCGCCAACTTTCCCATTTGTGAGCAGCATAAACTTGCGGTAGGGTACTGTGTCTGCATGGCCGGAAATTATTTTCACTCTGTGGCCAATTGCAACATATAGTTGTAGGAGGTGGAGTGAGCATGGTTCTAGCTCAGTCATCTGTATTTACGTACACCTATAGCTAGCATTATTAGGGAGAGCTTATAAGTTACCTCTCTCTCCCAGCGGGGAAAATGCAATGACATTTGGCTACTGTGGGTGTAGTAATAGTAGAGCTTTGCGTCTTTCTCTGTAGCTATACGCGCACAAGGAAGCGTTCCTTTCCCGAATCTGCACTACTACTTTATGAGAAAGTAAAAGCTACTTGAATATAGTCCCAGCGTACTCGCAAGGATTTGTTCTGCTTCACTAATACTTACTGCTTTGACTTTACATGAGTTTCCAGCCAAAGAAAATGATAGTCTCCATGGTTGGTCTTGCAATGAAATATTTTGATTTGCGTCGTCTCTTTTTTTTCTCTCTCTCTCGCTTGCTTTTCAGTTCAACTTAATTCAAGATTCTCCCCTGGAGATTCTTTTTGAGGACAAAATTTATATATTTTCACAAATATAAAATCCTTATGAAATATTGCCCGTGCAAAATTCACTTTTTCAGTAGTAGTTGCAATAACTTTTTTTATTGTAAGCAATAAAATGAGCTTATGGGAATCATACTACTTTCAATTTCCCGTTTCTCTGATCAAAGCACAGGTATAGCTATATGATGTCCCATATGGAACGACCGAACGACTAAAAG
>JAQFYD010000976.1:0-14156 GCA_034694225.1 Bourletiella hortensis
ATAAAATATGAACCTTAATTTGATAACCAAAAACTTGATTTAAGAGAAATATAACATATATGTATATGTTATCCTATTTTTTGTTAAAAAACAAGTAATTTCTTAATATTGTATAACATCAATCTTGATTTTTTTTAAATTGCACATTGGATTTAAATGTATAGATTAAATTGAACGACTATATAAATTAAAACCAAATTCAACAAGATTACAATACTTATGGCTCAATAATTATTTAAGTAGAATGATGTTGTTATCTCTGATCTAAAATATTACGAAAATTTTACCAACAATGTGAAATTCAATTATCAAGCTTCCAAATTGGTTGTGCAATTTTATTGCAAGCTTGTGCGAATTAAACAAGAAAAATTGCAAATTAAAAAAACCAACAGTGCATTTTTGATGAAAAGTGTTGCGCATAAAATGAAAATGGTGCAAATATGACGATAAAATTTATAAAATTTTGAGGTCCAAAATTTTTTATTGCTAATTAAAAGAAAAGTATGAAAAATATAATGAAACTGTGTGCAATTGGGTTTGGAAAGGCTGTAAAATACATTTTAGTTGTTATTAAGTAAATTTTAGTGATTTAAAGTATTATTCTAAATTGAAGCGCCCTATATAATATCTATTTTATATCTAAAGTTTTGTAAAGTAGTTGATATGCAAGTTCGTACATTATTACTATAATTTTTTTATTATAGGACTCCATAAATTAATTATGTAACTATTAATATTTTGAAAAACATAGAGGTTATTCATTTAAAAATTATGATTTATAAATAAATTATATATTAATATTTGTAGGCATTTCTAGTACAAGAGGTTAATAGCTAAACCACTACTTATAAATCAATCAAATTACAAAGAAATAATTTCAATCAAAAGTATAAATTTAAATAATATATAAGCATAATAGAATATCCATTTCATTTATGTTAGATTTATATGATACATTATATTAACGAAATAACTTCATTAAATATAAAAACAATAATTAATGGACCTAAAGAGTATAAATAAGATATAAAAATCAATATAATCTAAAAAGCTGATTTTTCACAAGAGTGTAGACTAAAAAACATGATAATAATTTAAGATTTAGCAGATTAATTCAATAACATTTGAGTTACACTAATCGATACATATACGTTAAAAGACACAAAAATAGAAAATAATTAATAAAATAATTAGACTATATGCTATAATAGAAACAAACAGTATTATAAATTAAATAAATATTTTAATAATTTTGAAATAAAAAGAGATACTAATTTTAACACATACATATTTATATAAAGAATAATAAATGTACGTTCATAATTTAAAAAATATAAGCAATTTTAAAATCTGCTATCGGAACTCCAATTAAATTAATTTAAATAATATTGATTTGCTAATGACATAAAATAATAAATATATAATAAAAGTTTTCATATTCGGTATAAATAAAAGAATTAGATCATGAAATAAATAAAACATAAGGCAATTTAAAATTTTTTGCATAATTAATTATTAAAAAAATTAAAATGTCTATTAAGAAAAACTATATTTAAATATTAGTAAGTTAAGTCTTTAAGAAAATATTCAACTACATAAATTCTGAGAAGTTATTATTTATAGATATTTGAGTATTTGACAACGTAGAAGACAATGACTATATTATTTTATGTATATAGACTTTTTATATTCCTAGTCAAAAAATTAACCACTTTTACTATGCTAAACAGAAAAGGTACATATTTAATCGACAGAGATTTTGACTAAGATTTTGTTTGTTTTAAAACTTTAAATTAACATATTCTTATTTTTACAATCAATAATTAAATTGTGTAAGTTTTTCATTAATAAAAATGTGGGTCTTAAAAATTTTTAAAATTTTAACAGGATAAATATATAATATAATGCACATATTTGAAAGTAATTGTTCTTACCCTTGTACAATTAAACAAAAACAAAGATATTATAAAAACTAACCATACAAATTTTATATATACTCTCTTAGACAAAATTAAATGAGTCACCTGTATAAATAAAATGAAGGTAGCAAAAAAAAATATTTCACAAATAATTGCTTACACATATTAAATTAAGTAATTAAAATTTTTTTGGTCATCAATTGTTTCCAGCTTGAGCTAGGAAAATTTATCTAATTTTAGATAGACTAAAAAGTGAGACACTTTTTATTTAAATAAGTAGATATAAACCATATAGCTAAAGAAGTGAAACATAACTATTTATGTATTTTAATTTAATACTTATTTTGCATTTATTAAAATAATAAATTTAATCATAAATCGTAGTTATTCGTTTCAAAAAATTTTAATAATACAAGAAAAATTATATACTTTTCAAAAAATGACTATTTAAGCAAAAAAGTTAATGCATATCTAAATAGATAAAAGAGATTGTTATTTGAATATTTTCTATTAAATGAGAATGTTTAGTTGATATAAACTTTAAAACTTATAAAAAGATCAGCTTTGTATTAAAAAATAAATTGTTTTAAAAATTAGCATATTGATATATTAATTAATAAATTAATCCTGAATCTGATATGATTGTTTAAATATTATCCATATATAATTTTTTAAGTTCTCATCCCCATGATTTATATCTTCACTGACAGAATTTAGTATAATGAACCAATTTAAATAAGTATTTCTTTAAACAATAGACCCTTACACAACATGATATACATTTTTAGGTATTTGTAATTATATAGGTAATTTTGAGAACATAACACTCTATATAATACTGAAGATAATATTTTTAATACAATAAATTTTCTCACATATATTTTAAATTCTTAGATTAAGAATTAAATGTATATAAATAGTTATAGTCTACAAAAGGTGTATAATTTAATACTAATTAGGAATAAAAAAATGTATATATTCAAATTATTATACTGATAACACAACAGCTTATAAAATTATTTAACAGATATTAGAATACAACAATTTCGACTGAAAATGCCATGTTAGACAACACATTGAGTTCTATATAAGAATAAGTATGTCTTTATAATAACATGCATTATATGAATAATTTTTTCAAATAAAAATATCTTCAATGCTTCTCAATATCGCTTGATAAAAATTTTCTAGAGTATTTTACAAATTCAAGAAATTTTTTTACAAATCTACAATAATAGCATTTTTGACTTAATAAGCTTGTAATTAGCTAAAGAATAATTCTATAAAATCATTATATTATTAATGCCTCGCAATTCCAGTTTAATTAAAGTATCTCAATTCTACTGTCACACACAAATTTCGATAATTTTACTTTGCTCAAGCTGGAAACTATGGACAACCAAAAATTTTAAATATCAAAATCGTATATATATAAGTTATTTTTGTCAATTTTTATTATTTCTATAATAGATTTATCTATAAAGTTGATTTATTTAGTTTTGTCTAAAAGAGTATAATTTATAAAAAGTAATAAATATAAGATTGTAAATAAAAATAAATTTTTTGAATCATTGTTATATATAATTTAAAAAACTTTAACTTTTTGTCTCAATAAGTGTACTTTTGTTATATTATATACTAAATAAGTACAATTAAAGTTTTTAAAATTACTGTTCATCAAATAGTTCTATAAAAACAAAACATTATCCGATTAAGACTCGCTATAACTGTTTATTTAGATTTTACAAACAATAAAAAAATGAATTTAGTAAAGTTTTAAGATTTATATTTTTATATAAAATCTTGTACTGTATAAATGCTGTTTTATATAATTTTATATTATATACATATATATTTTCGTACAATTTTGATAGTATAATATTAGCTACAATTATTTTTTTGCTTTATATAAAAAATTGTATATTTTCAAATATATATTACTCTTTATAGTAAAGATGATTAAATTAAATTATTGTATTTTTTATAAGGAAATTTACTTTATTGTAAATATGTTTTTTAAATTTAGTTACGATTAATAAGAAGTAATAAATTTAATTTAAATAAAAAAATAAATAAATATAATTTTGTATATATAGATACTTCTATAACATACAAAAATTCACAGCTCTAAAATTTAATATAATTTATTTATTACAATTACACACTTTTTTAACAAATTTGATTTTCATTGAACCTAATATTGCAATTTGTACTTAAGAAAACATTAAATGGTTATCAAATAATATTATAGAACCATTTTATTAACAGGTTTTAATTCAAACCTTTTTAGTGAGTATTAATTTTATTAAAATAAGCGGTAATAATTACGAACATTATAAACTTTATATTTATATTTTTATAGAAACTTTAAAAAAACCAAAAAGTTTTAATTATAATAAATAACAGACTAATTATATAAAATATTATAAACAATTTTCTTATTTTATTGTTATTTACAAAACTACAATTGCAAAAAACTACACTCTTGTTAAAAAAATATGGCTTACTTTACATACCAATAAATACTAATCAAAACTATAAAATATAAATAATATTTTATTAACTACATAAATAAACAAGTTTCTAAAATTTTATTTTAATTATATTTTATTTTAATTATTCTATTTATGTTATTATTGGTAAAGTAGTGTAAATAAATGTATAATAATATATGAGTAAACAAAAATGTTAAAATTTAAACAGCAAAATATATATTTTTTTAAAAAACTATTTAAGTGATGTTAAGTGAAGTTGTTAGATAAAAAGTTAAAAATCTTTACCTACAACATATAAGCTTGAAGAATGTTTTTAGAACAAAAGAATAGCGTATAGTACAGTAAGAAATATTATACAAAACATAACATAAGAACTACTAGAGCACAAGGAAGACCAAAAACATTAAATTAATTTCAAATCAAAAAATTGAGTAGATTATTTCGCTCAAAACAAAAAAAAAGAAAAGCTGTTGATTATTCAACCATCCACAATTGATAAAAATTGATATAACAATAAAAACATTGTATAAGTATTTGAATAAGTCAAGTGATAAGTATGCGTCAATATATATATATTTGTATTTAAATGAATTCAACTCAAACGACTTGGTTTGACAAAATCTATACTTAAATAAAAGGTAATTACTCAAAAAATGTGTTTATAATTGAAAAGAGGGTTTCTTCTTGGCGCGCTAGACAATGAATGTGGAATAGTTAATACTAAACTACGATCTAGGGCCAATCATATAATAATCAAACGTCAAAACAAAGGAGGCGCCGTAATAGTTTTGGGCGCTATGGCGTGAAATGGTAACCTCAAGTTAAAGATTATAGAGGGTCGTTATAAAACCCATAATTACATCCATTATCCAAAAAAGTGTTTCTGTCTTGGTGGAGTAAGGAATTGGGACTAAAGACCTATTTGTGGCAGAATGATAATGTACTAATACATACGTCAAAAAGTATAAAGGAATTTTTGAGCAACAAAAATATACATGATCTCAATTGGGCTACACAAAGCCCTGACCTTAATTTCATAGGTAAATTTTGGAGCATGATTCAAGATAATATGTATAAGAAAAAAAATTTAAAAGAAAGTTTAATAGAAGAAATCAAGAAAGATTCCAAAAGTATACCTAAAGAAACCATAAAAAGCTTTATGAAACATATCGTATAAGACTATTTAGGCTAATACATCTAGAAGGCAAAAAATGATTATTAAACCTTTTATTTCGATTTTTATGTGGACTTAATATAAACTGTTCCATTATTTCATAACATTGAAAAGGTTTCCCCGTATTTGGACCAAATAATCATCTAGTGAAAAAATTAAAAATGGTAATGACCTACAATTGGGGGGGGCAGTCAGAGATATGACATCATAATGATCCATAAGCTAAAATGTTGGTTTAAAACAATCAATTGAGATAGTTCTTATTATATTTTATTTAATAGATATGTTTGTTATATATATTATATAATTATATTTTATTTTTTATTTAAAATTAAATATTAATTATGTTTGATAACAACGATTTCATATTACGCCATATGTCTGACTGCCCCCTCCCCCGTAATTGTAGGTCATTACCTTATAAATACACATTTTCTTTGTTTCTAAGATATATATTTAAGTTATTATTATTATTTTATTAATTCGGTTCGTAGTTATTACTGTTAAAAGTCAGCCATAATTATTTAACATGAGTGTATATAAGTATTGCGGTATAATATAAAATAACATTTTTATATTATTATATTAATTATTAAGAGTGTAAGATCTACTATTAAAATATTGTTATTCATAACTCGGAATGTGTTAAATTTTTGATAAATAAGAGGCTACGCTTTATCTAATACACCTGATAAGATTCACTAATTTACAAGTACAGATAACACATCACTATTTAAGTAATGGTTGCATCTAGTGTGGGGTTACTTGCTGCTATATCATGTCAAACACTACTCACAGCTTATGAAGAAAGTCAAAAACACCAAGAGATATCAACTATGTTCATACATGCACCAAATAAGAGCAAAAAACAACTTTAATTAACTAAATTGTCTCTCGGTATCGTGTAAATAAGAGATTTTTCGCGCTACAATGTTTTGATAAAATTTACTAATCTAATTATTTTCGAGCTATACTACAAGTTAAAAACTTTTACAAATAAATGAAATCTTTTATTGTGAATTAATAAAAAATATAGTCGAGATAGTTTTTTAGTAAATTATTTATTTAAAAAATTGTCTAACACAAGGCATGTATAATACTATCTAGAGTTTTGAGAAAATTATACAAATGATAAAGAATATAATATATACGACATGTAAAGTAATTAAGAATAATTTTTTAAATCAAAAGTTTATATAAATTTTGTCAAATAAATTATATGAGTATAATACAAATGATTTTATAAAATTAAAATTAGTAGTAGATTATCGTTTCAGCCTATTTATAATTCTTTTAATTAATTGTTAAAATAATTTTTCAGATTTTTTATAACATAAAAATTATTGAACTTATATACTTTTAATAAAATGATAACCGAAAGATAATATATTTTACAAACTTATAATATATGGTATCTTAAACTTCTGTTTTTAATAATATGAACCGTGATCATTGAATTTTATATGAAATCAAAACCTACTAAATTTTTTATAATTTAAAAATAATTAATACGATGTAAATAAGGTAGGTATATACTTTTAGGTTAAAAAAATACAATTTTGAGTTAAACTTTAAAACATTTTACTAACCACAAATACAATACTAATCAAATGTGCAAACAACATTGTAAAAATGCTATAAAACAGAAATAATTTAATAATCATAACAAATAACAATCTAATTATATAAAATATAAAATTAAAAATAAAGTTAGAACTTATTAATTGATAAAAGCCTGCCAAATACAACTTATTTTAAATCCATCCTCTTGGTTTATAAATTAAACATATATTTAATCGATGCATATCATAGCCAAAATACCATAAATAAATTATATTTAGAAGATAATAAAAATTTTAATATTTATAATAATGATTTTCTAGAAAATTTAGAATACATCTGGACATAGTTATGATATATATCAGTATAATATTTTATTCAATTAATTTTATCTTATACTATAGGCTTATTTAAAAACAAAGTTTAAATAAGTCTAAATTTGAAAAAAAATCAAATAAGTCTTTATCAATAAAATACTAATGCTATATGTATACTAATCTCAGAAAAAATTAAAATAATTGATAGTTGTATTATAGCTTTGAAAATCATGATACGATTAATTACATTAAAAAGTTTGCTGCAAATCTAAGTATCTTTTATATGCTATATATATAAATTAATAATTAATTAAATTCAATATATAACTCTTAAAAAAAAGCAAATAAGACATACAAATTTATGAATCATAAAAATTGTTGAATATACGTAAACAAGCTTGCGATAAATAAAATAACTAATTATATTAACAAAGAAAAAGATTAGTTGAAGATTAAAGAATAAAAATAATAATTATGTAAAAAAAGCATTAAATTTATTGTGAAAAGCATAGAATATAAAACCATGTAAAAGTATATGACAACGTAGAGGGAAACTATAATATTATCTTAGAAAATACCATTATTAATGGCCAAATAAAATTATTTATTAATTTCACATACTAAATGTTAACAATATTGCTAGCTTAACCAAAAAAATTATAAATGGTAAATTCTTTTATTGACAAATTAAAAAATAATTTTTCTTGTCTTAGATAAAATTGATATCACGAAAATTTGCTTTAACAAAAATACTAATGTTTTAAAAAATATAACTTTTTTAATAGAATTAATGTTAAATAAAGGGATAATATAAAAAATTTAATTATGTCTTTATATAGCCCAACTAGTAATATAGGATTAATCGTGAAATTGTGTAAATTTATCTTCTGTATACTTATCGATTGTTTAAAGAAACTAAATCTTGAATGATTTATAAGAAGCAAATCATACAAAAATTTAATCAATCTTTTTCAATATTTTTTTGTTTTTATTTCTTAACACTAAAACTATTGATGAGGTCTATTTGACGTAGATGTTTTTTAAATAAATATGCCATAAAAAATTACAAATATTATTGGATAAACAAACTTATGGCAATTCATAAATTTAAAGTCTCTTTGAACTTTAATATTAAGTTTTTATAATATCTTTTACCTTTTTATGTATTAACTTTATAAACCTATTTATACTAAATGAGGCCAATTCGACCAATTGATTTTTACTACTAAATGGGGTGTTTTTTAAAAAAGTAAATAGACATCAATATAATATATTATGAGATAGATTCATATATACTAAATATTTTTATATTAGTTCATTTTTTCATAGACAATTAATTAGATATTTTAATTTTTATGCTAGAGATTTAAAAATAAAAAATAAGTGTTATTTTTATAAATTTCTTCTTTCAGTAAAAATTTTATATATAATAGCTCTCTCCCAATAAAATTTTTTCAATAAAAGATTATAAATACTTATTCTTTAATAAAATTTCAATTATTTTGTTAAGTTAAATCTTATTAATTTAAACTAATTTTTATAAATAAATTTATGGGTTAAAATGACATCATTTGGTTTAAATAGGACTAAAAAAATTATGGTAGATTTAGTTTTAATAGTATGTTTAATAAATTTTATATGTCCGATCTTATTTAATAAATTTTTTATATTTTCAAGTTGCTTTAAAGTTTCTTATTATTCTAATCTCTATTGTATTTATTATATTTAACGTCTAGTTTATGAAGTATGGTGTATATTTCAGTAAATTTACACATTTAATAACTGATATAATACAACAATTTTTCATTGATTTTTTGAGCAAAAATTGTACATAGATCTTGCTCTATCTTGCGCAAATAGCCTATCAAGATTTTTATTTTTAGGTTATATGCGCAAAATGTTAAACTTTTAAACATTGATGTATTTTAGTTATAGATAGTTAACATAACTAATTAAAAGGAATAAATTTTATTGTTAAAAACATAACAAAATATAAATAAAAAACACCAGTATCTTTAAAATTTTTTAATCAAGGTTTTATTACATAAATTTTGTAAAAGAAAAAATAATGATTTGATTTTTATTAAATCATACAAAAAAATTTGATTTTAGTTGTTTAATTATATAATGTAATGGATTTCTTATAATTTTTTGTTATAGCTTATTTTTTCAATATTGTAAATATTTTATAATATATACATGCGATCTGCGAAAACCCCTGTATATTTTTTAGCAAATAATCCATAAATACTAAAGAAACCAACCTTTATATTGTTACATAGTTATTTATATATTTTGCAGATTATAATGATAATCTTTAAATTCTTAATATAGCGTGTTAATAATTTAACTATACACACTCAATTTAAAATAAAATTCGAAATATTGTATGTGCCTACCTCCACAATAAAGGGCAAATTATTGAAATTTTCGAGAAAATATTTACATTGAAACATATTGAATCAAAAAAGTATGCGAGAAATGGTAACTTTAACTAATTTTTTCGGAAAAATTAAAATTGCCCATTAACAAGCTCTATTAAAAAGAGATAATATATTTTAATTATAATCAAAAGTTGTACAAACGATAATAAATATACAGTGGCATGTTTAAATATCAAAACATAAGACTAATATTAGATAACTACAGTTTTTATCTAATTGTAATTGTGGTAATTTAAAATACATCTAATAAAAATTAAATAAATAATAAAAAGTCTCACAATGTACTATATATTTTTGTCTGAAAATAATGAAATTTTGAACAATCAATAGAGAAAGTCTGAAATATAATAATCTAGTAAAAAAGTAACTAATGTCTTATTCAACTTGGAGTTATTTTTAATAAATAATTGATTTGGCAATAATTTGTGGGAATAATTAGAAGAAGGTTATAATAAATTATGCGATAGTTTCTGTTCTAAATTGTAGAAAATTAGGCAAAGAAATGCTAACAAACTTATTATGAAAAATATTAGAAATATTGCAGCAACTATGGCTTCTAAAAATGATATTAATGTTATGTTAGTTGGTATAGTGTCTTTAAAATTAATTCTTGTTAAACGTTTATTATATTGACCGTTAAATACCGGCTATACATTGTACAGATAAATTAAAAGAGCTTTTATTTTATCATTTTACAACCATTTTATATTTCTTAATATTTTTTCTGCAAAAAGCGACCAGTAGTTACGCTCGTTCAGTATCAAAGTTGAAAATTTTTTAATATTATGCACCAAAATTAAAAAATAATAATAAGTGATTAATATTCTAAGAATATATCTGTTTCAACCTAGTAGGAAACATAATACAAATTTTTAAGACACAATGTGTTTTCAATCTCTACTAGCAATTATTAATGACATAGAGGCCCGCTTAAAAATAGTTTTAATTTTTATCAAATTTAAAATTTAGAAAAATTGCTCTATTTATGCCCATATACAATAGAAAAAATAATTGAAAATAAGATAGTATAATATTAACATTATTTTATCATAATTTTGTATTATTGATAAGTTTTTATTTCTGTATTTTATATTGTTTTAATACACACCCCGCAATTAAAAAATGAACCACCCGATTTTCGAAAATAAAAAACTCAATATATATGAATTTTATGAAAAGTCTCACTATCATCTCCGAACATGTTTTGTGTATTTATTCTTTATAATAATCAAACTGGAAATCACACTCAGTAATATTTAATATTCTTGACTCAAAAAACAAAATAACTTCATGTTTATTTCGTAGCTTGAACTTACACATTAATATATAAGGAATAAGACCCAAAGAACTATTAAAGTTAATTAAGGCGAATGTGTTAAAATAAAAAGATAAACTTAATAATAAGAATATGCTCTAGTATTGAAAGTACAAGAAACCACACAAAAGAAATATGTGTATCTAAAAACAAAGTGAGAAAAATAATACATAATAAAATAATTAAAGATAGGAAATACTAAAGGAAGAACTAGTACTATTTAAAAGAATAAAATCATAGAGATTGAGAATATATGTTTTGAATAATTCTAAAATAAAAGAATGTTGATACACCCTTTTTAAAAAAATTGAATTTTGGTGCGTGTGTGTACGCAAAAACAATAAACTTGGTTGATTTAAATACTTTTAATTATTTGTAATATTAAAACCATGTTTGGAGAATAAAAAATTGTAAAGCAATGATAAATAATGCTTTCAAAAACGTGAAAAATATGGCCAAGTTTGATCCTGTTTATTTTGGAGGGAAGAATGTTTGCGGTGATAAAAATAAACACATTATCTTTCAATAGATATATGGTTACTAAAAATATACTATAGTTTAAGAAAACGGTATGTATATTGCAAGGGGCGCAAAAATAATTTTAGCGTCAATTGAAATTAATAAAACTTGAAAACCAAGCAAATAAATGGAACCAAAAATATCAATGTAGTACTATAAAATATTCTATTTATAATAAGTATAACATGTTAATGCCAAATTTAAAAAACACCGCAAGCAATCGTACTGAACCATAAAAAGGTTTCAAACCCTAAATATTTTAAAATAATTAATTAAATATACTTAAGTGAGCATCCCCAAGCTCTTATTAATACATCACAAATAAGATGTTTAGTAAACTGTACAATTTGGCATATAAGAATAAATCTTTAAAAATTAAAGAGAATCTGATATAATCGATAATTGACGACTCACAAATAACTGATAAATATACAATAAAGAGAATTTATTACATCATATTGAACCTTCTTTTATATTATTTAGAAATTAGGGCTATTAAAAATCAGATGTTTGATTTAATTTAGTAAATTACTTATTATATAAAACGTGTTTTTTAACTTGTTCATTTCCTTTCTGAACTTGAAAATACACTTATTAGTAAATTATAAGAACACAATTGTAATTTTGCATATATATGTTTATTACCAATACATTAATTATAATGTATAACTTGATGTAATTGAATTTATTGCATATATTTTGTGTGTTAAAATAGAGGTGGTTCATTTTTTAATTGTAGAGTGTGTATTAAAATTTCATCTATAAAAGTGTATAGATAATATATTAACACGCTATATATCATTTCATACAATAATGTTTTATATTGACGACAACATAATAACTATTTAGGTATGTTAAAAAAATATGCGTGCACATAAAATTAATCAAATTTGCGGAGTTTAATATGAATTTGTCACAAAAATAGGAGATAAAATATGTATAGTTTTTCTTGAGCATACGCGCTAAAAGTTTTAAAAGATATATAGAAAAAGGGGCGTAGCGTCCACATGGCGACCTTGGCGGCCCGCCAAGGGTGGCATAACTGACTAAATTTTTTTGCAAATATCTCAGCGATTTAGGGGAGCAAAAATATGAAAATTTTGCATCTAAGTATAAAATTAGGTTAAAATATAAAATTTACATTGTTTAATATAAAATAAGATAATTTATTAAAATAAAACATGTATAAGTTTTAAATCATATTTATCAATTTATTCATACTCGGTTTTTCGGATACAAGAACATTGGCGAGTTTTTTGCCAGGAACATGGAATTTGATGACATTAATATCAACTTTAAAATTTAGGCAATAGAACAACCTGATTCATTTAATAAGGTACTGCTCGTAATTCAAAGAAAACTTATATTGAGAAGAATAGATTTAATAAATATGGAGAATCTATCTTAATTTGAGATTAAGTTTATATGTAGTGTTGCTTTAAAAGTTCGTATACGTCATTACGACGGTGATTTAATTGAATGGGATATTAATAAAAAAAGCCCAACCAACAGACATAAAACAAACTACCCAAAACCCAATTATAGTGATCTAAACAATGTTAAAAGAATTATAAAGTTGGGCGTTTAGTACTTATCTATTTCAATTTACACTATTTTTTAAGATCAAAAGCATTTTATGTTTTCTATCATAATTTTGGTTTGTAAAAATAGATTATTGTCATAATGTCAAATGGATACCTTTATGGACATAATAAAAGTTTATCTTTTTATTATTATTAGTTTTATAAAAATCATCAATAGGGAAGAAAAAAGTCACATTTAAAGTTGTGTTCAATAGATCATAAAAATATGTATCTGCTATTTATTGTGTTTCATCAGTTTTTCTTTTAAATTTATGAAGTCACAAAATGTCCCATTTAATATAAATTTTATAAATACAATAAAAAGCTTTGATAAAAAATCATGAACAATATATCGTATTTTATTTAATTCTTCTTTAAGCATTTATAATACTATTTTTCATTGAATCGATTACATCCTTTTTATAAAACTAATAAAAAATATATTTGATTATTTGATATTCTTCAAGTTCCATTAACTCCAAATTTACCTATGAGATCAATTTGGCGTAAAACATTTTTTAAGAAAAATAACTAAATAACTTACTAATATTTTCGGAAAATTAAAGCTACGAAAATTAATCAATTTAAAGCTTCTTTTTATTTTGATGTTTAGTTTTATTTATAATTGTTTATTTTTTACTGTAAAAAACTTTTTATACCTATTTTTATGAAATGAGGTCAAATTGAGCCATCGAGTTTTACCACTTAACAGGGGCGGATCTAGGATTTGAGTTGAGGGGAGGTCAAAAATTTTTTTCTTTTTAATATTTTAATTACTTATTTACCTTTAAAAAAGTGAAAATATATTAACGATCAAAATATTTACTAGC
>JAQFYD010000977.1:0-14153 GCA_034694225.1 Bourletiella hortensis
AAGAAACGGAAGCGCGGCGGTTGGCGATAGAATCGAGCCTCAATCCTACAAATATAAGAAACTGCTGGTGCAATCTCCCTTGATTCCATAATACCAATCAATGAAAGCCCACAGCTTATAGTTACCAAGTGGCAGTGATGGCATGGAGCATTGGTACGACCATTTCCTGGTCTTCAGCAACAGTCGACAGTGTTATCGAAATATCGGCGGTTCCATTTACTAAATGAATTTCCATGCCTGATGTGGCTGAATTGTTGGCTGCAGTCAACATGTATTCTTCTTCAATCACACTTTGTCTGTCCCACGATAAAAATATATTTCAAATTTTCAATAAAACAAAAGCAGGCAGCCTTGTTATTTCCTTTTGGTTCTCCCCAACAGCTTACGTAAAGTGCAGTTCCTGTTGGAAGATACGGTAATCTACCGCAAGGCGGCTCTCCAGCATTGGATTTCAACTCCAATCCGTGATGAGCGTCACTTCGTCCGTATTGGCCGGATCATTCTAAAGAAAACGACGCCGTCTATCTCCGAACCTTATCAACATAAATCCTGACACGGGGAAGATTGCATCTGCAGGTCGTACCACTGCGGTGGCCGTTATGACCGACCCACCAAAATCATGTCGTCTCCGCCACTTTTGTCCCTAGAGTTCTCCAAAGTATGACAGGTCCTGGATATTTGCGGTGGAGATAGAGTGAACAAACGCTAAAACTATCCCAGAGTAAGTTTCCCGCATTCTGAATTCCTCTTTCGTAGTGCATTCAGCACTATTTTGCGCAATCCAGTACACATTGGCATGAGTGGGCATGATGGGTCTCACCGCTTCCATTAACTCAATCCATGTGGCGACATGATCACGTTGCGGCAGAAATATGAGGTACACGAGCTGCCAGTAGCGTTACAAGGAAGAAATCTAAATCTGAAACACGGATAAATTCTTGCTGATCGAAAGTTTTGGAAAGGAAAGTGTGTAAAATGCCCTATAGACTATAGACAGTCTCTTCAGTAATCGTGGTGTTCAAGTAGGAGACCAACAGCGCCGTGGACGTGGTGCAAGAGATGGCCGTTATGCACAAATTCTAATGCAAATCTACAGAAGGTGAACCAGCAGAGGAGACGCCGTACTCTGAAGAAATTCCCAACCAACGAAGAAATGAAGGCGATGATTTTCAAGGATGAAATCGTTTCGAAAATCTTTTACCTTTAAAAGCCTCTTTCGCTTCGCATTCATCGCCGATGACCAAATCTTGATAAAAACGGGCAGGAGGCCAGGGGACAACTGAAAACAAAAATTCGCGTTACGTAACGAAGGCCAGAGGTACCCACGCCCTCATGTAACGGTGATGACAAAAACAGTGAAAATGCATTCGAAATTGCGTTCATTTGTTTTTGAAATTGGAGTGAGGGAGCGTGGTCAGACACAAGTAGCAGAAAGTCCAACGGAGCCCAGAAACTGAAATCACAATTTGTGGCTTTCCTTGGGAGGTCAGAGCTTTTGCCCAGTCGGCTCCCGCGTGGTCCTCTCGTGTTTTCTCACAGAAGAGTTTCTCGATTTTTCTGTCAGATAGGGATTCCATTAAGCATCTGCGGTGAGCAGAAAGATGGTTTTTCTGTGCACCATAGTTTGTAACATTTCGAGCGCGCCATTTGCTTTCGACACTCGAAATGCTAAAACATGGTGCCTAGTCGTTGTCGCTCCGTGTTACAAAACTGAACCTGCCTTCGTTCGAATGGTTCTTAAAGTACCCTATAAAAGTTATTGACGTGGGCATTAAAAACTGGTGCACTGCACTGGGGTTAGGTTACTGCCGAGAATTTCAGAAAAAACAGAGAAAATAAGAATCAATGCAATCTCAGGAAGCCTAAGCGTTCTCTTGGCGCATTTAGGACGAATGAACAAAATCGACATCACTATGAAATTAACTTCTGCGTTACGTAACAGGGTGCACCTAACCCGCCACCGCATGTAACGCCAAGTAACAGAGCTGCCAATGACCCCCGACCCTAAAAGCGTTACGTCATTTATCGTATGCACGGTACCCATCCTGCACCTTGAGAGTAACATGGATGGCGGATGACGAACTGACCCGAACTTGGGTAGCGGGCCTAGTCTTGGGACAACAGGATGCCTAAAAAACTAACTACAGTTTGGCACGCAAATTTTCCAGTTAGTTCTAATTGACCAAACAAAACCGGCCAGGGGCCATACCGGGTTGTTTCTCTACTGCCTTCATTTATAGCTTCCGTCACAGCTGCTCGTAGCCTCCCTGCCTGCAACCTAAAATAGTCCTTAAACTATTCTGGCTAAATTCTGGCACTTGACTTTGACGATTTTATATGCAATCTCTGCATAATTCTCTGGACGCTCGTTCTCCTTATAAAGGCAGTGCCCATTACTGTGAAAGAAACTAGTTTTTAGCAACAAGCCAAACAATTGATGCTTAGGGTAAACTTACATTCACAAAGCCATGAAGCGTGACATAAGTGCCGATCTCCTTGTGTTTCTTAATGAACTTGACCACAGTCTGAGATTCTCCCAAAGAAGGGCCCAGTGCCCCTTTAGTGAATGCTTCGCGGGTTGTTAAAGTGAAAGATGCATTTTTGGAACCCTTTTGGGGTTTCCCATGTATCCCGGAAACTCCCGAATGACTTTGGCTGGAAGGGTATCCCATAAATTTGTTGTGATGTTGGCACCCAGGACGCAAGGCTGGCCTGCACACGGCGACGGTGGTTTCTGCCCACTTCGTTGGTTTCTCCACAGTTATTTCTCGGCCGGTAGAGTAGGGTACCTGTAACACTAATATATAAGGTATTTTGTAACCGTGGCCAGGTTTGCTGGTAATCAAGGCATAATTTTGAAAGCATCCCTCGTGGTTTAGCATGGCAAGGTGACTGTGTCCAGGATTTCCACATACTGACCCGAGTTGCACACGAGTTGGTCCATGATATAGGTGGCAATGGAAGCAGTCTGATAGTTGCGTGGATTCATCACTACTGATAGAGGGTAGCATCAAGAGGTGCTCATTGTGTAAGACACATAGGCACATGATCATCAAGTAAACAACTTACAAGCGTCTACGAATATGACCCACTTCTGTTCCTTCTTGGGATTCCGAACGGTAGCCAAGTAGATGGCGTACCCTTTTCCTTGTGTCCGGCCAATGACAGTCCAGCTCATGAAGGTGCTGTTGGAGGAAAAGTTTCTGCCGTGTTATATGACCTGCAAATACTTTAACGAACATGCAACAAAATCCCAGTCCTTGCATGCTTGACTGAATCGGTGAACGCGGTTTACCCTACGAGGCGGCTCATATATTCGGAAGTTCAACCTTCAGGCATGGCTCTGTTTTTGCTCCTTCACACGTTCACACTCATCACCGCTTGAATTGTCGCCTGAAGGGGAGCTGTCGGAGGCTGATGCAAAAATTGAAGTAGGAAACGGTGGACGAAATATTAGCAGGATGGCAGGAGCATTCAGAACCAGTACTGTCCTGGGCAAACCAGTACATCTGGCAACCTTTTTAACGTTGCCACTACCTCAACAATAGCTTTTAGTCACACAGCGTGAAACAAAGTTATCGCTTTCTTACCTACACAAATGACTTCTAGCAGCGCTAACATTCCTTGAATTGGGCAATGAATAGGTGATACAAACAAGCTCTTGAGAACAGGAAAGCCTACGCATTTATTATAAAAGGGTTCACTTTCTCGTACAGATGCACACATTAAGCTAAAATTTCATCAGTAAATTTTGAACAGCAAGCGTGATAAGGACTGTTAAACACGAGCAGCATAGACAGATCTCAAAAACGGCCCATGGGGCAAAGAGTGTGCGAGAGGCATTGTGGTGATACCGAGGGGTAGAGGTGTAATTACCTCCACTTTCCCAAATAGAATGTCTTGAAGTGAAAGTACTATTAGGTCGCGCTGGCGTAAAATAGGGATTCGTAACGATTGACTCAACATCGCTTGTAATGTTGAAGGATAACATCCCGCTGTCAGCGCTCTGCAGCGCAGAGTCTCCAAGTACTTCTTCTGGGCTGACTTCCCGATCAAATTCCAGTGCAACGCTAGAACTATTCGATGCTGCGCCAACTGGAAGTCCTAAAGTCTCGTGGGACTGCTCAATCTGCTGCTGACCGCTCTGACTTTGTTGCGCTGGAACCACTGCTTCGGCGCCGTTTTTAGCAGCGCGTCGGTCTAATGCGCTACTGTCATTTATTTCATGTTCGAGTTTTGCAGCATCTTCAGCTAAATTGGCCCGGCGCTGTGCCTTTTGGTGCCTGGTCTCATGGCACCTTTTATGCTTAGCCAGATTGCTAGGATTCTTGTGGTCATGTCCCTCCTTAAGCCAGCATCCCGGAAGGTCACACAACCAAGGACCCTCATGTTGACGGTAATGCATGTTTCTTGTGTTTGAAGCCCGTGGACCATCCCATTCCAATGAGCACCAGCCACACCAATGCTTTGGATTCACTCCCTCAGGCGCTGGAAGCTCTACATCATTCACCGCGTGTGGAGCTTTCGGCCGAGCCACTTCTGATGCTGCATGTTCCAAATTAACCGTAATAGCATCGCTGCTCGTTCCAGCTAGATTGACTTGAGCTTCAGCTGTCCGCCCGTCTGCGCAGGGAAATAAATTTTAACGCCCTGACTGTTAGGTGAATAATGCCAGGACACATGACAGCAAAAGGTTATACTGATACCTGAAGTTTCAGGCTGGTGGAGCGGGGTGGAACACATAGAAGCGGATACGCGGGCCTTTCTGCCGTTCTTACGTTTGGTACACTTTGTAATTGGCATCCCGTTACAGATTTAGGAAGCTTTCTCTGGATAACCGTAGGATTAAAATCACTGAGAACACAGATTTAACGAAAGTGTAGCACAAAAATCCAAACAGAGTAGCCGGCACGCTTTTCAGTCAATTGGTAAAAATTATGACAGCAGTGGGAAATTGTAGCATTAGAGTTCCAAAGAAACTGTTGATAAGTTGTTTGCTGAAAGCTCGGGTGGTAACCCTGCCTACGTACATCCCTACAAATACCTTGGTAATACAGGCATGCATGCGCTATCGCGGGATACTCTTCGATACCAGCGCCTTGTCATTGGCGTCACCGCAACTGGAAGCCTGCAAGTATTTGATGGTCCAATTACCGCATCGCGTAGACGCTTTCTGAAAAGGCCAAAAATTGGCTTCACTACCACATGACCAAAATGCTTGCATGCTTGAGCCGTTTTTACCGAATTTTCCAGCGCTACTGGCAAATGGGGGTG
Organism: Bourletiella hortensis; assembly: GCA_034694225.1. NCBI lineage: Eukaryota > Metazoa > Arthropoda > Collembola > Symphypleona > Bourletiellidae > Bourletiella > Bourletiella hortensis. The sequence goes on from JAQFYD010000977.1 coordinate 5,275, forward strand.
GGGGGGGGTGTTCTGGCTTAGCCTCCGGAAAATATGGCGAGTTTGCCTATTCTGGCTTTCACTCTTCAGAGTAGCAATAAGCTTAAAATTTCCTCTCCTCGGCATCCTTTCCGGCGTGTTACAGGAAATGACCCCAAGTCTATAAACATACTTGCACCACTCACCCGGCGCACCGGTCAATCCAAAATCCGTTCTAAAATCACGTTCCGCAATACGCAGATGTCTCAAGTATTTACAATTCATAATTATTGCCTGCAAATCTAAATCATTCAAAATCGGGAGGAAATCATCAAGTTTAAACTTGGTCAGTGCCGGAAATTTTCATGCAAAGTTTTCCAGTTTCCCCGGAGTTAGATGGATCCTTGTGTAAACTCCAAGAACTTCAATCTTATTGCAAACAGAGGGCGAGTAACTGAGTACATTTGGGTGAAAAGCTCTTGAGCTTGCACAGCCGATTGTTAGGCTTTTCAGGGAAGGTAGTTCCGTCAAAAATTAAGGAACTCGGTATGAATGGCCTGGTAATGTCACATGTTCAAAAGCGCCTGGCAGACTTCTAAATATTTTCCGTTTTCGGGCATCATTGCAGCAGAAAACGAAATGAGGGAAACTGTCAATTTTGAGGCAGTCATGTAGCAAGAAAAAATTGGACAGAATTTGCGAATTCGCCTCACAACAAGGGGTCTAGTCCAATGCATGTAGACATAATTGGAGCTCTTCAAGTTTTTCCACAACTCTTTCGTAGTTTTGCAGTACTTGACTAGGCTGCCCACATTTCCGAAAGCTCAAATCAGGAGGTCTAAATCATTGGGCCTATTCGCAGCCATTTTTGCCGCATGCGCCCTGTTGTCCACCGTTTTCTATAATGGGCGCCATGCTGTCCGCCATTTTCTATCAATTTCGGCATTTTTATCCTATCTTTGCTATGGCTGGCGCCATTTTCTATAACGTGCGCAGCGCAATTATTTCGACTAATTTTGGACTACAGGTGCCGTTTTTCGGCCCTGTGACCAGAAGCCACTGGTGATTTTTTCTGGGTTAAACAACATTGAATTAGCTCGCTTTCAGTTGCTACATTAGCAATTTTCGGTCACGGCTGCTGGGGGAGCCACTTTTAGACTAAGCACTACGTTATCGGCTACTATCGGTAGCTTCATTTGCTCCACGTTATACTTGTACACTGGCAGCTGTGGCCACCGCGAGGAAAGTCGTTGTCAGCTATGGATGGCGACGTTTTACTCGCCTGTTCTATTAACCCTACGGGTTCAGCATTTCAGACTTCACTTTACCTGCAAAGTTCGCATCTCAGATACACGCGGTGTTACACTGAAAACACTTCTCGTGTAAGCCTCGTGTGTAATTATCAGTGCGAAGCGACAGCACAGATGTTGGCAATTGAAGCCATTATTGCTGGCCTAACTGTGTAGCTTGAATGAGCAAAATCAACTATGACATGACCAAATGACTGAGCAAACTGTGCTATCATGTGATAAATGGCAGGAGTACGCCCCTGTAAGTGTAAACCACGGGAATTGAGAAATGCGGTGCGCAAAAAATTTTGAAAACTTGACTGTTAAAAGCCCAGGTTTTCACAATCTTCGGGGAATGAGGCTACACTGTGGTTCCGGGTGACCCCGTTCTCCAAATGAGGAGAGTCCTGATGTATCAGATTTTTTGATTTTTCGTCAGGCAAGGGGGCCTCAAATCAGGAGGTGTGGGCAGCCTATACTTCACCACAGAATGCATTCAGAAGCTCGGATTTCCGACCATTCCCGTTTACAGACTGCAACGTCTTCTCATGTTTCGTATTTAGAGCCACAAGCTCCGTGCATAATGAATAAATATCTTCCGCTGGCGGAGACGAAGTTCCTGTGTATGTCACTGAAAATTCTTTCAAATTCGTCTTATTTTGACTTAGCATTGGCATAATTTTGATTATTGTATCCGGATCGGTGGAAGCGTTAAGACGCTGTAAAAACCTAGCAGAACTGTTTTCGGGCTGTTCAGAAAGATTTTCAGCCGGGCCAGTTGTTATGCTACAGTCGGCCAGGGTCAAACATTCAAGGTTCGGGAGTTTGCAAAGAGAACTGGAAACAATTGGCAGTGAAAATGTCGAGTATTCTATTTGCAGGATTTTGATTGAATTTAGACGTGCCGAAAGTTGCTTTTGGAAGGTCACGATTTCCGGGAAGCTGAGGGACATGTTGGGCCATGGAATGGAAGTCGAGCTCAAAACTTGGAATGACGACGGGATGACTTTGAGAATGATGGATCATTGGCATGTCGTAGTCTGGCCAAAGTCTGATTCAGTTCTACCCCAATCAAAAAGTCCATTCCAAGATCAATAAACTTTCAGGACTAACCGCGTCCATATAGTTGATTCCAAAGATTCTGGACATCCGGCCCAACAATCCGCCTTTGTCACAGTTCTTTTTCCCCTTCTCTGCCACAACGATGGATGAGGCGAGGGCTACATTTTGGTGCAGTGCGGCATCTAACACTTCCAGGCAAAAGTCGACACTTTGAGGCAGTGTTCTCAAAATTTCGGCATTGTCGTCCATGTCCTTGAAGATTTTCTCAGCAACGAATCCCACTTGACCCAGAACACCCCATTGGATTGCAAGTCCGTAGAGGCCATCCACCATGCAGTTTTCGCAAATCCTTTCCTTCACAGCATTGACCCACCCGTAGTCATCTCGTCAGAGTTGCCTCGTCCGCATGCAGAACTGGAGACGACTACAAAATTCTCCCAATTCCGGCAATGCCTTCGTGTAAGCTCGTCCAAGTACTCAGTAACGGTTGCTTTTGGTGCACATCCTACTTCGAAGGCTTGAACAGTTTGATTGGAAGCAACTCGTCGCAGAAGACCTCTCCGGAGATGAGCTCCTCGGTGTCCTCCTTGTTAGCCAGGTCAATTGGAGGCGCCTCAACAGTAACTCCCAGCTTTTTCCATTTACGTAAGCAAAGAGATTGATAGCCAGTTGTCTCTCCAGATCTCTATGTAAGAGTGAGATGGCCGGCACCTCGATCAACCATCCATTTACTTACTCCATTGTCCATTCCAAGTCCGCCCAGTCCACCGACCACGATTTAGGGTCTATCGGAAAGGAAGTAGGAGCGTCCGAACGCAGGGATGTTGGTGGGCTCGGTTGGTGGCTTCTGTTCATCTCGGACTTTGATCAATAGCTTGCCCATGTGTTTGGCGCTTGCCATGAATAGGAAGGCTTCTTCAATTTGGTCCTTCTGAAATACTTGCGTTGGAAGAGGTCTGAGGGCGCCGGTGTCAATGCAACGCATCATCAGGTTGCCCCAGCTGGTTTCAGAAGTTATTATAGTCTCCATGACGTGGTAAAGCTCAATGCAGTGGAATTTAATATTTTTCAAGAACGGTCGCATGCCCAAGGCGTGTTCTTGTAGGCATCGTAGACACCGATTCCCACGAATTTTCCATTCACTGGTAAACGACGCAGGGATGCCATCATGGTTGAGGATAACGTCCACACCTCGACCATTCGTCAGTTCCATGAATTGGGCCTCAAAGCTTGTGCCACGACAGTTTCCAATTTGCTACTCCTTGATTTGCGGCTAGACCTTTTTAATTAATTCCCGCTTCTCAGGTGTACCACCGGTTGTGAGCAATTTGCAACAGTGGTGCAGGGCAATGGAAATAGCTGCTTGACCTACACCGCCAGCTCCTGCGTGGATCAGTACAGTTTTGCGGCGCTGGACTCGGCCCCTGTTGCGTAATGCGAATAATACTGTGGCGCATACAACTAGAACGGTAGCCGCCCGTTCGAGGGTCCAACTTTCAGGCAAAGGGCAGATGAACCTCGGGTCTGTGATAACTGAACTAGCCAAACCTTTGCCGTGTATCATGCCCATGAATCACTTGACTGTATGTCATAGCCAGAGAATTCAAATCCCATGCACGGACCTTTGTAGCTAAAGCTCGCATCAAGAGGGATAGTTGTGGTGGTAATAAGGACATCAAGGAAGTTCATGCCTGCCTACGCAATGTTGTGAACCTTGTGATCCGGTGACCTACTAGCCTTAAAGCAGGGATATCAAACTCAAAATCTGGGTAGGCCATTTTCGAAACATCAAAAATTTCGGGGGCCACTTCAAATATGTTTAAAATTTCGAAACTAACGTGCTTGCAAGCGTGACGCCATTTTCACACTATTTAAGCCTTGCAACAACCAATGCTTCTCAGACTAAGCTCCCGAATCAGAATCTCTGCATCATTTCAGCTACCCTAAATGAACATCGCGTTTGCAGTTTTTGCCTGAACGGCGCAGGAAGCCGAATAAATCCTCGGATTTTGTTAGGCTAGTGGAGATTGCTACTATTCTGATGTAACGCAATAAACTTCTATAGAAAAATGCTACCAAGAAAGCAGTTTTCCCTGTTCTGCTTAGTAAAAGGTCCCCAAAAGTATCTAAACTTAATAGACACAGTTCTGGGGAGCACCAACTGCTGGTCAAATGAAGACCTGAGCGCACCAAGTGCGCCCGATTTTAGACTTTACCAAGGAAGTTGAGCGATTTGGGTCACCAATTCGCACACATCTTGAGTTTATCTGTGACTTTATTTGCGCCGCCAAAGTTTGGGAATCCCTTCCGGGCCATTTTCGGAGCCCCCGGGGGCCACTTTTGGCCCGCGGGCCGCCATTTTGACACCGCTGCCTTAAAAGTTTAAACGGGCGACTCAGTTATGTCTGGCCTAATGGATGTCGTTATGGTCTGTGGCTACATGGGAGCGTGAGTTCTCCACGTGCTCAGTGAAAGAATTCCATGAAAATTTCTCACCTTGCTTGGTATTCAAGCTATTTGTAGCTGTCAAGAGTATTTCCATTTATGATGTCAATGCCTTGAAGTCGAAAATGTGATTGCTATAGCGTATGCATGGATGGTTGACAAAAAAGTGCAGCATGCATTCCTGCATTTTAAGACCCCTTTGTACAGTGAATATAGTTATTCGGCGTTTCCATTGAACACAATTATATTTTGTCACATGTGAATTGGCCGCAAAAAATACATCAAGGGAATGTTAACATTCCAATAACAATGACAAAATATAATTGTGTTCAATGGAAAGGCCGAATAACTATATTCACTGTACAAAGGGGTCTAAAAATGCAGGAATGCATGCTGCACTTTTTTGTCAACCATCCATGCATACGCTATAGCAATCACATTTTCGACTTCAAGGCATTGACATCATAAATGGAATAAGCATTTGACAGTTATGATGCTCTCAAGGATAGGGCCAGGGTTGGCAATTGTCATTAAGTGAGATGCCATGAAATTTTTAATGCAATTTGAAATTCAATTAGAACACATTCAAGTAATTTCGCACAAATCCAAAGATTTTTCATAATCGTAGAATGCTTACGTGCTTGCGTACAGCAGGCGCCACGCTGCAACTTTTCAAGGACATGGCCAAAGTTTAATAGAAGTTTTAGTATACAAGTCACGCAGTGAAACAGATGGTTTACATTTTCTGACAACACTTCATGACTGCACAGACACACCCGTTAAGGCAGCGCTCTATAATAAAACGGTTCTCTAGTTTCCTAGCTCATCACACGTCCGTTTACTGCTAAAGCAGGGTTGGGAGGTGTTATCAAGTGGCATGCCATTTTATGTGAAAGTGACTAAAAACCGGGAGTGCGAATGCCCTTGGTGCAGAGATGGGCAACCAATTTTGCCTCATACTCTCCTAACGAGGACCCGGCCAATTTTCCTCGTCCTCATGGCAAATTAGCAATCACTTTCATCACAGAGGGAAAGCTCTGAGAACCAGCAGTGTCATTTCAGTGGCTGCTATAAAATTCATCGCATCTACTCTCCCTGTTTGACATCTTTGTTTTACCACACCCTGAGAGAGACTCCCACCCTATCGGCTCACCAGTGATCTCTTCACTGTCAAGCCTTTGATAATGCAATGTACCCAAAATGGCTGGGGCTGATGCTCTTGAGCATCATTAACTTCTTCATCGGCTTTCCATCAGGAAGTGAACTCTCTTGACTTGTCTCAAGGGGTGGCTGCTGCGGTGCTCTTACTCCTGCAAACTGAATTACTCCTGGCTTAATCGTCCCATAAATAGAGGTTCTGAATCTGTATTTAGCACTGGAGCTGCGGTCAATCAATGTGCTCATTGCCGCCTGCGGTGTAGCACCACTGGTTGCCTAGGCAAAGCACAGAGAGCGTCAATAAAGTCCGAATTTGTCCAACCTGCCGTGAAAATGCGCCGTCCCATAATCAGAATCACGCCCTTAAACGTTGATACTGTCCCATGACAGTTAAATCTAGTTGTAACAGGAATAACCGATCGTTTCCAATAGTTACAGAAGCTTAGCGTTTGAATTTTTCAAACAAATTTTAAATTATTTCTGGCCTGTCCCGTTATCCATTTCCTCATTAAAACGCGCTACTCACAATTGCTGCATCAGGAAAAGAACGCTACTTTGAGTTTGAGCTGGAATTCGAGGACATCTGGACAGAATTTAAGGGATTTTGCAACCCCGAAATCACATTAACTTGGTGGAATAGCTTGGAAAGACCGCGCAGGTACTTTTGAGTAAAATACCAGATTAAGTAGCTGCTCACATTCCTACAAAGTTAATCAGCAGACCACACTCCAAAAAATTCCCCAACTAGCGCTGTCATGCTGACCGTTTGTGCTTTTTCCAGCGCCCCATTGTGAAGTTCCAACGGAGTTTGAGCAGCCTGGACTGTTGAGGAACCTATCTTAAAACTAGGTAAGTTACCGCCTGTCCCGTCGCGGCTCCAGGCGGTCGTCGCACATGACGTCGCCGGGGATTGGTTAGCATGAATGAGCGCTTGATGACTGGCCCAACCCTAACACGTACTTCCCTAGTGGGAGGTACTTCCCGAATGAATGATGCTTAGATTTACCTGAGACGTGACTAGCAATTAAGATATGCTCACTTTTGCGAGCGAAACGTGCGCTCATTGAGCCCGTTGTTAGGAATGTGGGACACTCCGGAGGTTAGGACAAAGGAGGTGGACATTCCCACTGCATACTGCATAATCCGTAGGGCAAAAGCATGAAAATGTTCATAGCACGCACACACTCACACACCACCTCACAGTAACACGAACAACAACAACAGGATATCTACAGGGTGGCTCAGAACCTTCGCAAGGGGGCGCATTTTTGCGCGCATGTGCGCAGCGCCAATGTGGGGAGCTAGCTGTTGACATGTGAATGAGCTCCTCCACAATTTCCATCAGATATCAAACCCCATTTGAAAAGAAGACGGAGGAATGTTCAAGTGTAACCTTTGTCCTTTCCAGACGGCTTTGAAAGGGAATTTGAAACAGTATCAGAGTAAAAATTCGGACGAGAAGACGAAAGAATGTTCAAGTGTGACCTTTGTCCTTTCCAGGCGGCTTTGAAATGGAATTTGAAACAGCATCAGAGTACAAATTTTACAAAGTCTTGTTGTGATTCAATCATAGAGCTGCAGTCCTCCTAAGCGGTGCCCTCTATTGTGGATGGTTACCTTGCCAGCCTGGTTCGGCCAGATGTCTTCAAAGTCATCAGTAAGGCCAACCGAAATACGCTTTTTTTCTTGCTTCAACTATGCTTTTCAGCCTATCAAATTATGCTTTTTATGCTTTTAAGTCCGCCAAGTTATGCTTTTTCTGCTCTCATAATTTACAGGCCCTGTTGATGAAAATTTCCGATTTTTTAAAGAAATTCCTATTGAATTTTCTTATTTGGAGGCCGTACAGGCCTCAAAGTAGGAATTAGCTTACTTTCGCGATTTATAAATGCTGTAAAAGGTCACCGAAACTGCTCAAAAAAAGAATTTTTTAGAAATTTCACACCATTTAAAAAATTTACACTGCCTTGAAGGAAGCAAAAGAAGAGGCTTACATTCCTTAGATTGTACTACATTCCAGAATTATTTTACAGCAAAATACTTATGACATGCACATATTTTTCCAGAATTCCAACTCATACCCTAAAATCAGCTCTCATCAGACCAAACTTGTGAACAGGCATTTGAGAATCGCATCATGACCTCAACGGGTTTTTAATAGACGGAAAGCAGAAACCCATCTCACAGCTTGCGTCGGTTTCAAATAGATCACTATTATAACCTAAGGCGGAGCTTTAGTTCCACCATTAAATTTTTTACAAAAATTGGTGTTCCGCACATGCGCGGCTGTCGTAGCAAAAGCCTTCACAACCCTTGCAACAGGATTCTTGCCACCCTGTAGCTTAGCTGTATTCACCACCGTAATTTTTTCGCTTCCTTGTAGAGATGTTTGCCTCCACTCTGGCCTGTACACTATCGAAACGTCGCCATTTTCATTATTGTAACCAATTTCAATCACGCCTTAACTTCCTTGCTATCCTATCATAGGGCTGGCCATAATTCCTGCTAAAAAAATTTAAGGCGTTCCCAAAATTTTCATGTACAGTATCCAAATTTATTATTCGCACCCCTCCTTGGTAAGAAATAGAATGTAGTGTACCTCTGGCTAGGCTGTGGGCAGATCCCTGATACTTTGCAGCATGGAACCCTATCTACCGAACTTCAATCCTGGCTGGTGGTTCAGACCCCCCGCCCCTCCAGTGGGGAGTTGTGGCCCTGTGACTCGAAAAAACCCCAAACAAAGAGTGAAAAAATTATTCGCACCCTCCATGTTTTAATGGCCCCAGCCCGTTCCTGCAATACTGCAAGCAATTTAAATATTAATTCATGAAGCCTAGGTCCTGTTACTACAAAAGGGGATGATGGGACATCAACTCCCCCTTGGGGGAACTGGGAACTTTTGGAGTCACAGGGCCACAACTCCCCAATGGAGGGGCGGGGGGTCCGCACCACTAACCAGGATTGAAG